>JAJQOW010000075.1:0-183698 GCA_037975125.1 Latrodectus hesperus
AGTACGTTCTCTCATGTTCAAGTACTTTAATCATTCCCTGTCAGTACCGCAGTGTCTTCCTTCAAGGAGTTATCACTGATGAAATGGCCAGCTCCACAGGCCGACACTTCGTAAACGAATAATCAATTATGATAAATTAAGAAAATAGATATTAGAAGTTCATTAATATTTTTAATTTGTTAGTGAATTGGTACTAGTTATACTATATCCATTGTATTTAATCTCTGAAATTTTGTCTTATGGAACTGCAAATACACTCAATACCTCTTTGGTTCATGTAGTAGATTTTTAACCCGGACGAAATTGTGGGACGGAGCTATCAAATTAGGGATGCCGAAAGCTCTTATATTTATTTCTAATTGATTATCCATTCTGAAAATCGTTATCGAATAGCATTTTATGATAAATCAATCCAAGACCACAATAGCCTGCTTGGAAATTATGAATGATCAAAAGATGCTTTGATTGGTGACAAAACTGATTTTTTGAGAAAATGAGGTGATTGTAAATCTTAGTGACTACAGCAACGGAAATCACCCAATGAAATAAACTTATTCACGGAGATACAGCATTTACTTCTAATTGATTATTCAAGGAGATTATAATTTAGTTTTAATTTTTTAAATATAAACTATACAGTTAAAAAAATGGACATTTAAGTATGATTAATGTTTCTAATCATTTTTAAATAAAAAGCTTAATTTTCTTATAATAAATATTTTTATAAATTGCAATCGATTAATTAGATTTATTAAGTTTTTGCAACCAATTCATTTTTCTTAATTGAAATTTTTTTAAATAACATGTCTTAGCATGATGATTTTCCTATTAATTTTAATTGCTTATTATTAAATTCTCTATTACTTTCATGTATGAAATTTGCCTAAATTTGAATTGTTTTTAAACCACACATAATTCAATTTCTCATAAGAGGAATTTACTCATATTCCTCATTATAATTTGAATCATAAATCCTTACAAACTATAACTGTTTTTTTTTTCTTCTTTTAGACAAAGGATTACTACAGCAATATCACAAGGAAGTAAACTAGGTCGATTCCTTTTCTTGCTCTACGTAAATGAAATCCCAAATATGAAGCTAAAGAAAATTGCACTCTTTGCAGATGATACCGCCATAATATGAAGAGGTCCAATTAACATTTACCTTATTAAAAAACTAAACAATTACAAAAATTTAATTGTATTGTACCGCCCTTCAGGGTTCGTGTTGATTGAGAGTTGAATAAAGCAACCACTTAATGTGTGAACACAAGACTTTTATTCGTAAATATTCCACTAGATATAAGAAATTCCCGCTGTAACAATCACAATTATACAGCTACAATTCGTCAGATGCAATAAGAAACAGCTTCTAATCACAGGTCTCAAATACCTCAGACAGAGAACAGCTTTTCTAAACTAGCAGTCACTACTAATCGTCTTCACTCACTGACTGTCTTCACAAAATTGCCTGACTTTTATGTCGGACTGCGGTATTTATGCCTGACTTGGTGGAAAAATGTACCAGTTTCGCCAAGTTCTGGAAGGTTCTAGGGTATCTCGCTAATTATTAGTCCTAGAGCTTAGGTGATGGATGTTTCCAGAAATATCTATTTCTAGCCAAGTCATTATGAATATTGCCAACTGTCGTCAAGTTTTCTCGCCTAAACATTGCCAGGTCACCAAATCATTAGAAAACCCGCTTTTAACGTACAGCACGTCTAAATACCACAATTATTGTCCAGAATGTGAGTATTTCCGATCTGTCTGAGATATTTTAAGACAAATACAATTATTATTTATAAATTTGTAACAGTATTATGGTTCACCAGATAAAAACTTACTTATATACTAAAACTTACTTAAATATTGATAAAACTCAGACTATTATATTTTCATACCCCAATAAACTATTAAGCGAAATAATCAACCAACATAAAAAATGGCAATTTAGAATGGCATACATAGGAGTAACCATGGGCTCCCCGTATAGATAAAATGGGATACAAATTTCTTGCAATTAAATAAAAATTATACCCACTCCCAGGAATATAATTAAAAATAAAAAAAGACTCTAGTATACAACAATCATCTGACCGATTTTAAAATATGGATCAGATATATTGGGATCAGCTGCAAAGAATTATTTCTAAAAATTGGAAGCAATACAAAATTTTTTTCTCAGACTTGTCCCAAACATCAAAATTAGAGATGAATCAGGAATCTGCACACTGAAAACGAATAAGATAAAACTAGCAAATAAATTTTACGCAGATTTAAACAACCACATTAATGAAGAAATATGAAATCTCTTACAATATGACAAGCTAGGAAGTGGTCGCAATGTCCTCCAAGTGTAACAATAGATCTGAGGGTGGCATGCAAAGTCGCCACCCACAGATGTATCTTCTGCCTGGCCCTGCTTCAAAATTACAAAAACCTCTTCAATATAACTGGTACAGCCCAAATCAGGTCTAGTTACAGGGAAGAAAGCTGTTGCATAAACAATATGACAAGCACGACTACATTATTAGGAAAAAAAGGCCAAATAAACACTCGTACAGTAAAAACGAATTAAATAAAACGAAAATCTTTAAACACAAAGAAAATTAAATAAATACCATCAAGTATATAAACATGAAAGGGGAATTGCTTATTAGTCACTGACACTGCTTTAAAATCTAATACAGATCCAGTAAATCAACATTAAAAAATAATGAAATAAATAAACAAAATATTAACAATAAACCTTGGTGTTAGATACGGCAGTACATGTTAACCATTTTTCCTTTCATATACTTTATTCACTATCTCACTTAATTTATACAGTTACATTTAATATTATGCACAAATCTTATACTTTATTCGTTTTTTACAATAACAACATAGCTGATGCCACTAAAAAAAACTGAACAAAAATCGAAAATATGGAATAGGTTGGCTAAATTTAATCAGCCATACTTGACACTTGGCAACAACTCTTTCAAACATTTTTCATGTACTTTTCCTGTTTTATTTCTCATTTTATCTCCTATTTTAATTCATATCCTTACTTCATATATATTTATTTTTCATGTATTCTATTTTAACTATTATAACTAATAATTCTCTCAGATATAAATTATTGAAAAGGAAATACTTCTTTCATATTCTCTTTCTTTTTGTTTCTTTACAATTAAAAAAATAATAAAGGAGCAAAAAAATAAATGCACTCAAAAGTTATTCCACTGTTAATTTATAAAAACACAGACAGTATAAGTAGGAGTTTACTCCCAGATATTACTTTAAAAGTTTGGTCATTCCAGGTTCGAAAGTGAAATCATTCGAGTTCTTTTGTTACATGCAAAACACTTAATTATCACTCGCATTTGAAATATATCTGCTAATGAAATAAATTCTATACACTTTTTTTAACAATTTCGTTTTTAGTTAATAGATGTTTTCAAATTATTTACTTCAAAACTTTTACAAATTAGAAAACTCTTATTGTAAAATTGTTATTTAAAATACTCAATAAAATTATAAGGATGTCGATCTTCATTGATTGCTACTTTTTCCAGCATTAATATTTTTTCTTGTATATAATAATATCATACACTTTAACATGGTTTTTAATTAGCGTGAACAAATATGAATATTACAATTTATCAAAATCTTAGGTAATTTAATCAAAATGACCTTTGTATGATTTTAAAATAAAATCTAGATTTTTTAATTATATATATTGTGTAAAAATCTATGATTAAGTATGATATATATAACCGGTGATTATTTATAATAACTAAATTGGAAAATCCGAGAGATTATGGTATATTTATTAATTTACGAATGATAATGAAAGGATAAGTATGTAAAATCCCCTATTCACAATGGGGTACGTAATAAATTCCGGTACTTTTGAACGTTTGTTTCTATAGCTATATTAAGACAGTTAACTATTAGATAAATAAGTTATATAATATCTCTCGCAAGAGGTATTGAAAAATACAAAATGATCCAAATTACCGAAAGTAAAATAAAGCATAGGTTGTAACTTTATATACATTTTATATTAAATAATATTTAATTAAATAATAACTAATATTTCTTTATATTAAATAATAATTAGTACTAATTTGTGTCTTCTGAGCTAAAAGATCTGGATGAAGAAAACAATTTATATTATTAGAACTTATAAAAACTGATTAATATGAAAAGAAACAAAATCTGTAATTCAAAAAAAGTATTTACTTGTAAACTTATTTACTCAGATATATTAGACTATTATAACATTTAGAATTATGCAATTTTTAAAATATCTTATATTTGCATTTATCAAATTCGCTCACTTTGCAAACACATCGTTTATATCACTGATTGTCAGAAAGAGGAGTTTCTAACACTATCTCTAAATGGAGACTTTTCAAGCGGAATAAATCTTTCTTCACAAATTGTGAAATGATTTCTGGTGTACCATTATGAAATTTTCCCTTGTATTTTACCTAAAAATACAAGGAAATTTTTCATTTTTTAGGAACATTTGAAAAAAACATCTTAATGAATAACTGTAGCATGTTCCATGTACATGGGAAAATAAATTAATGCGCATGGAGCATTTTACGTTCACATATTTATCAAAAAATTTAAATCTGAGAAAAACAGTATTTTAAATTTGATAGGTACTTGAGGCAATATATAGTTTCATATTTAAATACCATTTAATTGTTTTTTATTGAATTTATTTTATCAAAGTATGTTTCATTATTTAAAAAAACCAAAAAGTTATTTAAAATTAATTTAATAAATTAAAATTTACATATTGCATTTTAAAAATTTTTTCGAACATTTGAACAACAAATATATTGCTTAGAAAACATAAATTATAAGCATATACTATATTAATTTTAAAATTTTAGATAAATACAAAATTGTAAACATAATAAAAAGCAATGTATTTTAAAAATTATTTCATGTACAAAGGTATTGGAAAAATAATACAAAAACATAGATTCTTATATATAATATGCATAACATTTTCATTTCTTGATTTTACTATATACATATTTATTTTTTGTAGGTAGAATAATAGTGTTCTAAAATTTTAAACACATACATCTTAAATTTTTGTTTCAAAATGCTCTAGCACTGCACGCAATATCTTTTGGATTTTGTTTTAATTTTTTGACTTTTGTTGCAATTTATAAAAATATGATGAACTTCGATTTTTTTTTTGTGAAAGTCTTGATGCATAATTTTTCTTTGCAAGTTTTAAAGTGTGATCAGTAAACACTCCTGCACGTAGTTTTGTTGTATTTAAAACTCCAAAATTAAACTCGCTGATGGCTAGAGTTACTGTAGACTCCAGTCTCTTTTTAGATACAAATATAATATTCGAGCATTTTTTTCCATACACAACTGTGAAGACTTTCATGTGAATTTTGAGTTTTTGCAGAAGCACAACGAAGAAGAGTTTCATTAGAAGCCAGTCTTTTGTACACGGGTAGTATCTTCTGGACAACTTTTTCTGAGTGTTTAGTCATCAGTGTGTGACTTTGTGGTATTTCATTGCACGCCCCAGCTCTTTGATAAAAGCACCATGATAAACGTCCCGTGGGACATTTCTTATGTTGGGGCTTTTTATCTGTTGATATATAGTGATATAGAGTCACCCCAAAATTGAAGTTTTCATTTTTTGAATATTAGGAACATATGTAATAACAACACATACATATGGAACATAAAAGATAATATTATCTTTTATTGCTTTCCGATAAAAATTTTAGTGTTTTACAACAGTTTCTTCCTTTAAATTGCTTTGCTTTCGACGACCAAGTGCGACGCCTTTCATTCTCCATTCCTTTGTAACATTGCGAAGTGCTGTTCCAAGTCTTTTCGCAACATGATTAATACATTCTTCCTTAACAATTGGAATATCACTATATATTTTCTCTTCGCTTAAGTAAATAAATGTTTTAAAATCACCATCACATATAATTATTGTGTACAATATATTATGTGAAAGTGAATGTTTACAAATTCATGATGCAGCAACCATTTCCATGCTTTAGATGATCCGTTGAAGCTTTTTTTGGCAATTTTCTCTGTGTTCTTTTTTTTCTAAATGTGGAATTCAGCACTGTTTTCCCCGAGATGCATCTCAAGATGCAACTGTACACTCCGAACAGTACTTCGACATGATTTCAAAGTCACTAAACCTGTGAAAGAATCAATGGCTATTCCAATACCATATGAAGAAGTATGACCTCGTTTCTGCCAAGTTCCATCATGGGACACAGAAATATGTAACTGATATTTAGGATTTAAATTTGAATTTGATTACAAATATGCTTTCTTGTGGCTTTCTTTAAACATTTCATCTTGAAACCCTTCATTTTTTTAAAAAATTTAATTAGAGAAACATTTAGAAATATTTTTTTTTATCTATGTTTGCACAATTCAGTGTTCGAGAGAATGATTCTATAGCTGCATTGTCTTCTCCAAAGTTCAAAAAAGCTGCCACAACTTTGTTATTGACATCAAATTTTCGTGAGTATGGTTCTTTTGGACTAGAAAAAATTGATCCAAAACTAATTTTTATGAGGCAAAAATATAGCACATTCTAAAACAAGAGTTCAGTAAATAGTTTGAAGAATAAATATTTGCATGCTGTGAGATGATAGGAAATGGACGTAGCCATTTGTTTATAAAATTATTAACTTATTTTTTCAAATTTTATAAGTGTAAATCAAACAAATGTTGCCAAAATATGATATTTAAAACTTATTACTTTCTAGAAATACATATATTACATTGGAATTAAGTTATTATTCAAAACACTGTCCTCATGTTACTTGCTTACGTTTTCGAGCAAACGAGAAAAAGGGGCGTGGTACATTTAAAACATTGATAACTTTGTCTAAAATTGATTGAAATCAAAAATTCTTTTTGTGTAATATAGAAAATGATTCATATTTTTTTAAAAAATAAAAAAATCGATATTTTTTATCTATTTTTTCACATTTTAATAGTCTCTTATCCCCTTAATTCCTGCAATTTCTAGTCAAGAAAATGCACCTATCTGGGCATTGGGAGAGGTCATTTCTTATCTCGATACAAAAATAAGAGAGTAATACTTTCTTCAAACTTAAAATCAAAGATGTTGGAAATACCAACACTAGGTTAGATACAAGGATATATGCTGGTGTAACAACAAAAGGCTTAGACATGCATAAGTTGTGTTTGATGTACACATACACACAACAAATAATACTTAATATTTGTTAATTTATTGGCAAACAAATTATATAAAATGCAACATCATACATGAAAATCCTTGATTTAAAACAAGGTCATTTTTTTACTTTTAATAAATGAATTTGCAATACATTGGCAGTAATTTTGTTGGGGAAAAAGAATGCATTTGGAAAGCCTTTATGATTTGCATAATTTACTGTTACTGCTGTTAAGGAATGAATAAATTGATTAAACTATCAATTACAAGGGCCACAAATTTCTATACTATCTCCTGTGAGCATAAGATTTTTACAGAAATACATATGCTGAACAAATTTCAGTAGATCCAATCAGCAATAATCACTGAAAACTAAAATTGTCTTAACTAGGAGATTTCAAGTAAAGTTACTCATATGCATAATACTTGCACTACAAACATAATTTCCCTGGTTATTGGACAAATAATACTAATTTGCTCGTTGATTGGCAAATAGCTTTAAATTGCATGAATAACATAAATATTGACACAAAAAATTGATATCCGTATCAGCTGATCAATCTAACTAAAGAAAAGCATCACTTCCTATCAAGGACAAAAATTACTAGTTTCCACCATAATAACTATTGAGAGAAAAAATGCTATTAAGTTACTTTTACTCAAATTGTTCTGTGATGTCAGTAACATTATTTATATTCAAATAAATTATAATCTTTACCTAAATAACAAAACCAATATCTTAATTAAAATAAAATTGTTTTGAAAATATTGATATTTTTGAGATGAAGAATGTATCATAAAATGAAAGAAAATAAAAGAATGACGTCGTAATTACTAACCTCTACATCTATGAATAGTATTTCGAAGTTAATTTTCTAGGGAATTTTGTTAAGTTAAATAAGGAAGGGTTTGAAATTGAATTTATATTTTATTCCATTTTTAATTTATAATTAATTCTGGCATACATACTTCATAATATTACTTTAGTGGAGTACAAATGGAACCAAATACATATTTTAAAATAAATATTAGACACATTTGCATCTAAAAATTCACATTTAGTGACTAAATGCAGTATTTTGCTAATATTTTTAATGATCATTTACCTTTGGAAATTACAAAATATTGTGTTCAATTCTGATATTTTATAAGGGTGATATTGTGATAAAGTTAAGTATTCGATTTAAATTAATTCTCACCATTTAAATAAAGAAATAAATTTATAATTTTTTTTATTAAATAAAAATATTATGTACCTGCGATGGAAAAATCTTTTGAGAACTTTCTATTTATATTAAATATAAATTTTATCACGTAAATTTTAACATTTTTCAAGCAGTTATGAAGCATACATTAATTAGAATATTAAATTATTCCTTTTTATGTAATTGTAATAAATGGATCGTTCGGGGAAATGCCCAGCAAAAAGTTTACTATTTAGATAGCTTTAAGATAGAGACTTGCCGAATTACTCTTTTGACCCATAGTTTATTTCAAAATCACCATTATATAATAACTAATAATTTCAATTGCAATGATATGAATTGTAAATGGAAAAAATATAAGAAATCTTATTGATCAGAGTATTAAGAGTTATAGTATTTTAAATTATCAATTACAGTTGAATATCTCATAGATGAATATTTATTAATGATTAAAATTTTCCAACCTAATAATACAAAATCCGTACTACGTTCATAAAGTAAGAGTATAACTAAAAAAAAAAACACATGTCAGTTGATCTCTGTCTGCAAGTCAAGTTCCTCGACATAAACACGCTGCTCTCGTCCGGCTGCGTAGATGACCAAGGAGGAGGAGACTAATAATCTGAGGGGGCAGGCGCTTGTCTTTTGCGGGGGCTTGCCCTATTCAGGATTGTGCTTGCCGGCAGTAAATGATTCGGGATCTTGCACTACCGAATGCACCACGGTTAGAACAACACGTTAGGTATGGATTCAGCTTATAAAGAATATGTTAATATTTAACAGCAAATTGTGGCAATAGAAAATCAGCAAATTCTTAATTTTTCTCAATCAAATAAATTATGTAGAGGACATATGTGTATTTCAACGGAAACAGCTTTCAGAAATTTAAGTTTTCCAAATAAAAATTCAAATTCTTACATGGTCAATGGTGATGCAATCAGATTAATCTGCTGTTCAACTCACTGTTCATCAGATGTTCAACTCGTGTGAAAAATGGATGATAAACAGAATTCAGTTTTATTCATGTTCCCGCAGTAAGAATAAACAAAAATTTTAAACTGTTGTTTAATAAATTCCCTGTGTTATTGTTCACTTATAATGACCTATTAACACGCCCATTTTGTAATAAAAAATGATATAAAAAATTAGTCGACTTTATTTGAAAAATTATTGTACAGTTACCACTTTTTTTTAAAAAGAAACTACTTAAAATAAATTTATTAATGATGTTATTACGATCCTAATTTCCAACACACATTTTATAAGTGCAGTAGTTCTTAGGTAAGGGGTCGTTTGGACCTCGTAAAGCTAAGACGCTGCACATACAGTATTAGCAAACTATATCCTAGTCCCATATGAGCTGGAAGCTGGGATTTTCGCAGTACCTGGAGTGGAGTTGTTACGAAGCAAACACAGGTGGATATCGACTGTTGAAATGGTTTGTTATTTCCAGGATTTTCTACTAGCGGATAGGGGAAGTAAAGTTTTCTTCCATAGAGCAAGTCCTCGGCTATTGAATTCATTCTTGCCACCCCCGTTAGTTTTAAATACCGCGCAGGCGTTATGGAATTCAGATTTGTTTCCGCCATTTTCTATTTCATTCGCCTGTCAGCGTCGGTGAGTAACATTTGTGTATATAATGTGAATTTTTTTATATTCAAGAGTTACAGCTCTTAAGTTAATTATTTGATAATATATATGTTAGTTATTGAGTTATAAAATATGTTAATAATTTTCTTTTAATTAAAAAGCGTTTTTTTTTTTTACACAATCGAACAAAGATCATTTCAAAGATTTACTGGTTTGGTATCACCATATGCGTTTACTTAAAATTTATTTGTATGTATCTAACCATTGTATGCATAACGTTGTATTATATTTTAATTCAATGCTTATTTTAAACTCCAATTTTGTATCGCAAATTGACATCAATTTTGTTATTTATTCAGTGTTCATGTGTGTGGTTTTTATAATTATAAGATATTGTACTTTTAAAATAACTTTCTATATTATACTTTTAATATAATTTTCTATGTGTTTTATTATTTTCATTAAAAAGTTTTATGCTATACATGATTTATATGCTTAATAACATGTTAAATGTGTTTCTCCTGTATCTTTATACCGAAAATTGACATCGGTTTTATCGTATGTTGTATGATTTTTAATTATTGATTTATAAAATAATGAATTTTTCCAAATAGTTAATTTTTATACATGTGTCTAATTTTTATTATTATGTAGCCCTTTCTTCCCCCAAATAAAAAACATCTAAAAAATAGTGTTGTGATGGTGCAAGGTCAAGTAAGTAAGGAGAATAGCATAAACTTCGCTTATCAATTTGCTGTGTGGTGTTCCTAGTACAACATGCGACCTCACAGTATTGTCCAAAAAATGTACACCTTATAGGTTAACCAGGGCTGGTCCTTCTGTTGCAAACCTTGTTTACATGTTCAAATTACTGCGAGTACAGGTCAGCTGGGTAAAACTGAGTAATACAGTCGAAGTTTGGCGATTTTTTGGATTTTTTTTTCGCCAAGTACAAGTAAGGATTGAAATTCCTACGCTATATTCACAGCGAAATACAAAACGAATATAAAAGACAGTATTGAAATTCCGGCACTATATCTAAACCGGGTAAAACTGAGGTCTGACTGTAATACTCAGTTTAGCCGGTCAGCTGTGACCATTTATCCCTTTTGTAGCAGCTCATAGTGAACCACTTGAATGGCTAATACACCTGACAATACTGTCATCACGATATGTCTCCTGACCTGAATTTGTGAAACAATGCCTTATTATTTTCATTCACTCACTATCTTCCAAAACATTTTCTGGCCACCTGGAATTTCGGTAATCCTTTTGATCAAAGTCTGCTGCTACCACATTTAATTTTAGTTCAACCATTTTATGTTGTGTGTTTCCTCATCAGCATTCTCTTTGAAATACTTTTGTGATTTCTGCTGCATGGGGAATGTCTGAGGTGAGTACAAGAATGTTTGGAAAGGATGGTGTTATGTGGTATGATGAGAATGTATATTTAAGGTGTTTGTATGGATTGGATGAAACGAAGGAGAAATTGGAATTCGGTATGAAAGCTGGTTTAATTGTTGATAGATATGAGTATTGTAAGTGTGGTAAGGATATGAAATTGGTTAATTGGAAAGATAAGCGATGAATACGAATGGAGGTTGTAAATCTAAAATGAAAAGACTTTAAAAATAGTGTGAGAAAGGGTTCCTTTTTTTAATTGAGCAGATTGATGAATGAAAATTTATTTTAGGTTTATATGTGGGTGAATGAGAATAAGACTGACTAATATGAAAGAGAGTAAATGTTCTTCTAAGACTGTTCATTTTCAGTCTTCTTGCTGTAAGGTTCATATGGAAGAAATAATTGAAAGCAGCATTAAATTGGGTCGAGACAGTGTTATTGTTGAGATAGATAAGAATAAATTTGAGGTAAACGTAAATCTAATCAGGTAAAATGTGTAGAAGGTAAATGGTTTATGAAAGTTGTAGATGATAGAATGTCTGTTTTTGTTGAGTATGATTAGAGAGTTTATTCTTCTGAGTTCGGCAGTAATTTCAGACTGCTGGAAGAGTAGTCTTGCCTCTCTAATGAAGCCTTTGTACATCTGAAGGTAAATCAAAGTCTGACTTTTAAGAATCCAGACAGGTGCCCACACTAATACAATTGAAGGAACGTGGGGGGCAGGGAAACGTGATATGGCAGTGTCAAAAGCTAAAAATGGACTAGATTACAATATAGCTGAATGTGTGTGACGCAAGAATAATAAGTATATGTGCAACTAATATATGGCTTTCATCGATTCAATATTCCGTGTATACCCTACACAAATAACTGATGCAAAGAAGTAGAGCAGGAGGTGACAACAGTAAACAGGAGATCTGTATGTTTATTGTTCATTATTTATTTATTTAATTAATAATAAATTAAATGGGCATAAAATGAATTTCACATGAATATTTGCTGATGTAAATTCATTAATATAAAATTTAATCAAATAATTTTTTGGTAATATATCAACTATATAATTTTACAATTGATGTTTAAAATCTATACATCTGCATATTTTGTTAATTTTGTAAAATTACACCAGTAAAATTAACTGAGCATATTATGAGATATAAATAATGTATCAAATACTTGTTAAAGTAATCTGGAAGATTACGATTTTAGTGATTTTGCTGCAGCCAAATTTTTGCAAGATTTTAAAAAATTGCTAAGTGTGACTACAATTAATTTTTACTGCTCTTATACAACTGATATTCCTACTCTTTGTAAAAACAACAAAGCTGTACAGGTTTGGTGCGATCTCTAATATTCGTGCCAAGCGCTCCACATTTCTGTCGCCGACCTAGATTATGCCACTATGCTCAATATTTGGTTACCAATGCTGATCACGTTGAAACTTTAACTTTGAAATCGCACACTTTCTCAAATTCCAAAAATCAAAATTTCATTATAATTTAATAGTATAGAAGTATTAGAATTCTAATAACTAGAGACAAATTTATTGAAACTTGAATTTTAATATACCGTGCAATCACTCTCACCTTAAAAAAAACTTCAGTGTGGTGTTACCTAGTACAGTGACAACCAGCAATAAAGCTAAATTTCTAACATTAACAAATTTCATTTTTTTTAAACTTGATATTTGTCAGCCTGTACTACTTTTTAAGTATCTGTTGTCAGATGTCATTTTACCAATACCCACCATTAGGCTAATTGCCAAAATAATCACCATGATAAGCAGAGCAGCAAATATTAAATTTTAATGCAGTTAAAGAAATGCTAGCTATTAGTTTAAATACCTATAAAGTATTTCGTTATATTAATAGAACCTTTAATAAATAAGAAACTAATAACATGCCAATAATTAGGCTTGCTTAAAAGTAGTAAGTTAATAATTCAATTATGAATATAGAAATGCAAGATCGGCAAAGTAAAATTTTAAGTGTGTTAGTAATAAATGGTATAGGAGTATGCCGGTAAGGCATAGCAGAAAAAGTAATGCACAAGTATTTTAAATGAAGGATAAATATGGGGATAAGAAAAATTAAATAGAACTGTACTAGACTAAAACTTAAAAGCAATGAATATATAGATTTAAGTTTGTATTAGGGTAACAGTTGCACACAAAACAAATTTTGCGCATGTCATACAATCACCTTGAGTCATAAAATGAAAATCTCGTCATGAAAAAAACTCCGAACCGTTAAGCTAGTTTATCACACGCTTGGCGCATTTTACCCTGTGTACAGTTCTCTACTCTTTAGCACTACTCTTAACTGGCCAATGTCTCACACAAATCAAACACTAATTTGCATGCTTATTCTTTCTTTATTCAATGACAGTTAAAATGGCAAGAACTTTCTTGTTTACCCTATACTTTTATCTTCACTTAAATGAAATGTCTTAACATGTGTGCAAAAAGATTTTCACAGCCTACTACATCAAAATGTTTTTTGCAATTGTATGATGTAACATGATTAGGTACATGTGCGATGTGTAGAATCATGTACCCCTTGGTTTGGCAAAAAATTTATCTTGGTGATAAAATTTAATTTCTGGCAAACTTATCTTTGTATAGCTTTTCTGTTGTGGCCATCTTGTTAGTTCCATTTTGGTGTCAAAAAATAGCTAAAGAATCTAGGAATGCCTCATTGTAAAATTTTAACAGTTTTTTTTTATTTAAAATTTAGGGTTGTAATAAAGTTGCCGATATGGGTTTCACCCTGAGTCAGTGTGGGTGCCAATATGCCAAATCTATAATTACTATGTCAGAATGTATTCCCTCAGCAATTCCATAATATTTTAAAGCTATATTTTTACTTTTTGTTTGGTCACCCATTAAAAGATCTGTTGCTGGTCAATTTGTTTCATACCTCACAAAGTATGTAGGGCAGAGAAAGCATAAAAAATGTCTTTGAAGTGATTAAAATTGTTTATTCTCCAACCAGGTGCAATGATTGCAAAAGCAGTGAAAATTAGGTGAATTATTTTGTTTGTTATTAAAATTAAATTCAGAGTGGTAATAAACTCTAATTTTTATATTACTGTATGTGTACATAAATAAATATATCGTTAAGTTTTATTGCATGTTTCATGTAAGTGATAGATTGTGCCAAACTATAGTTTTTTTCAGGTGGGTGCCACTACCAAGGATATTAAAAATCGAGATTTATTAAAAAAAATTGTATCTAGTTATTAGAATTTTGATATTTCTATAGTATGTAATTATAATGAAAGATTCGAAAATTTATATTTAGAATTCGAAATAGAACGGGATTCCTATATAAAACTCTCATAAGACCAGTATTAACATGCATCTGAAACTTGGTTTGAATGTTAGTACAAAAACTGAATATCCAAGGCTAAGGAATTGCTACTTTTATATTTATTAAGACTGTAAATGAACAGATGCGTATTCCCAATGATAAAGAGGCATGCTTTTACTGAATCTCGTTTAGTAATAATGTCTTGGTGAGAAATTGCATGAGCTAGCTATACATTTTAAAATAGCTATCTATGTAGTATTCTTTCCAGGTTTAACACTAAAATGAAAAATAAATTCGTTTTTGAAAAACTTTATATACCTAAGTATTAAATTTTAACCTTATAAATGAAGAGCATGAATATATATATTTAAAAATTTAGATTTATTATAAATACCTACTTAGTATTATTATATGCAATATAGTTTTAATGTTTTTTCTTTTGGTTGATTTAAAAAAATGTAAATATTATGACTTAGTACAGATAATATTTATTCACCATTAGTCCGTTCAGGTTGAATATGCAAAAATAAAATAACAATATTATCAGCATTGTTAAATTTGTATTTTTAAGTGTTATAAATACTTTTATGAAAATTAAAGAATGTTTCAATCAAAAATATTAAGACAATGCAGCAGTTTTTAAATACACAATTCCAGCATAATCTATTTGTTTATTTACATCTGTAAACAGTTATGGGTTCCAGTTAAGCTGGTTCTTTCTTCAATTATAACTTAAGATTGAGAAATAAAATGGAGTTACTGTTAAAATGCATTTATATAAAGTTTCTGGGCAGCATTATTTAAAAATCATTTAATTAATGCAAGACTGCGGTAAATCATGAATTTTTAAATGCAAATAATTTACATTTTAATCAGATGTAAATGAATATTCTGAACCCATATTTTAACTGGAACTGACATCGGAACAATATTTGTAAACAAATTTTTCTTGATCTACTGGATTTCATGTAGTAAAATAGAGCTCTAAAAGTGTATTCTTCTATTTTTGTTATCGAAGCATTTATTTTTATTAATTCTCAATCAATTTAGCAGGTTAGTATTATTTAAAAAATGTGCGTAACGGCTAACCCCTCGGTTTTACAAAAACAATAAATTTGTGATTAATGCACAGAAATAATTCTTTAAATATTCTTGTTAGTCGCATCTTAGCGTCAAAAAATAAAAAAATCGCTAAATAATCAAGGTATATTCGATTGTAAAATTTTTCCCAATTCTGATAGTAAGTTATGAAGATTGTCGAAAAAATAGTGATTCTCCTATATACGTGTGTAATGAACAACAGATGCCATATTTTCAAGGATGCCCAATTCCGAGTTTGGTCATTTTTTTAGCGAATTTTATCTTTTTGTTGAATTGTTATCTATCTGGCAACCTGGTTTTTATTACTTTATCCTAAAGTTTTGCCTTCAGCGGTTATGGATTCAGGTTCTTTATCTGTGATTGATGATACATCGAAAGTAGAACATGTTGTTTTATCAGAAGAGATCATGTAAAAAACAAAAAGTAATGAAAGAAAAAAATCATTATCAGATTTAGCCATTCTACAGGAATGCATTATGAAAGGAACAGATTAACAACTAGCAGTTTTAGAAAGTGGTTTTAAAGATTTAAAAAATAGATATGATGCAGTATTGGTTAACAATTCTTTTCCTTTAAGTTGTGTTAGTAAGGAACCAGCAAATAAATCTATATGTCTCCAGGCTCGTTTTAATAGTACAAAAAATAGTTAGGTTTTTCACTTGGAGGTCTTTGTTAATAAACTTTTATTTGGATTATTTTTTTAAAAGAAATTTCAGGCATGTTCATTATTAAAGTAAGTATATTTGATTCTATTTATAATTTCAGTGAAAATATGAAGTTGTATTTATTCAAGACATTTTTTTCATTTGTTTTCTGTATATTTGTTTTTATTTTATTGATATATTCAAGTTATGTTTTTCTAACTTTATATTTACTCAAGAATAATTTTAACTAATTTATCCTATAATTATTTTGTTCAAGAAATTAGTACATTTTTAATTGTAATTAAATGAACATATTGCATATGTTCCCAGTGTTAAAGGCATGCCCTTACTAAATCTTATTTAGTAATACATGTCTTAAAGACTTGGTGAGAAATTGCATTAGCTAGCTAATCTTTAAAAATAGCTATCTATGTAGTATTCTTTCCATGTTATGTACTAGAATTTAAAATTTATAAAATTATGAATACTTAAATTTAGGCACTGTCTTTGAAAAATGTACATATTGGTACTTTTACAAATATAGTGTTCTTAGATATCATTTGCTTACTTAGACTTGACTTTTTTTAATATGTCTAGAAGATCAATACTCTTTAAAGATAGGGTACATATTTTTCGCTCTTATGTTATGCAGTCGAGAGTTGTGATATTCTTATTTGTTTGTAAATCGGTTTACATATGTAATTTGTATTTGGTTGTCATGAAATTATGAATCATGCTGCTTGAATTAACTGCTCTAAGTAATATTAAAATTTTGGTTATTTTAAGAGAAAGTTTACAAAGTATAACTGCTAATAAAATATTTTTAATCATTGATTGTTGCTATTTTTCCTAATAAAACTTACAAAAGTTTGGTGCAGTTTTCATACCTAATTAAATTTTTGAATATTTTGTATAAAATTCATTTTAGTTTAAACTAATTACATTGTTCATTTATAATTTTTCCTTCAGATTGAAAAAAATGAAAAGAAAAAGATTTTTGTTTCTATGCAATTATAATTATAGCCTAGTAATAATTTTGTAACAAACAGCACTATCACATCTTATTTCCATAATCTTAACATCAAATAAATTTACTATATACCATATGACTATTTCTATAAAGGTACACTCAATAACCATAACTGCAACTGGTAATTTTTCAATGTTTTTTTTTAACTAGTTATTAGTATTGTTTAGTGATAAAAGTAAAAATTAAATTAAAAAATCTAATGTCTTTGAATTCTGATTTCACTTTTTTGTTGCAGTTTAATTACATATTTTTATTATTAATGCAACATTTCTTTGTTATTTATTAGGTATTTATTATCATATAGATTAATTTATCTGATTTCACAAGGCCTATTTTGTATTCTTGCACAATTGTATTACCTTAGAAAAATGTAATGTCAGTAAATTTTTAAACACATTTAAACTAATTATAGGAAGCCTCTATTTAATTAGTAAAAGTTAATGTTTTTTTTTGACAGAAACTGTCATAAAATGTTGCTAATTATAATTTTTTTAATGTAAGGAAACATAAAAAACTAACTACATTGAAACAAATAAAAGATAATTTATATGACAAAAATTTATTGCATTTAATGACATTTTTTGCCGAGATGGTTGTCCATATATTATGTTAATACCACATTTTTTCTACATTAAAAATCTCGAAGTCTGATACGTAGAATTTAGATATTGCATATGAAAGTAATGAAAAGGCAAGAAAGCAAGGAAATAGTTATGGGTGATGTCAACATCTAGACCACAGTCCAAGTATACAGAAATCAAGTTTTTAATTTATGACTGAAACATGCTTTAAGAACTTACTCATGGCATATTTCTCATGATACAAATTTACTAAAGCAAACTTTAATTTTTTGGTAAAGTTTATTTAAAAAATACAGCTCTTTTGTACTATATATGTTGTATTTTAAAGCCTTTTTTTCTACTGATAGATTATTCAAAGGATAAGTAAGATATTTGGCTTCCTATTGTTATCTGACATAGATAAAAATTAACACTTTTTGCTGTACCTATGTATTTTAAGATTTTTTTTATTTCAACATCACTTACATTGAAAAGATTATAATGGATCTAGATCTTTGAAATTTAAATATTTTAAGAACAATAATATTGAGCCATTTGATGATATAACAAACAATGCATGAAGTAAATTTATAATTTGACTACAATACATGTCAAAATAAGAAATACAAGCGTTGTAAGTTTTATGAAAGACACTTATTTCTTCATAAAATTCCATATTGGAACCAAATTTAACACATCTAAATTCTGCAGAAATTATATATATATATATATATATATATATATATATATATATATATATATATATATATATATATATATATACTGTCTATTTACACTTTCAATATGATGAAATTATTTAATTCATTATCCGTTTCTCATTTATATTTTTTTATAAAATGTTACTAGAAATAAAAGTATTTGAATTCAAAATTTTAAATAAATGCATTTATTAATTGAAAAAATCTTTTTACGAGCTTAAGTATTTCAATATTTATTGCATCTCTTAAAATGTGAATGTAGAAAATTATAACTGTTGGGAACATTAAATGTAAATACATACACATTTAGTATTTATAATTGCTTTTCAGAAATTTATTGGTCATAAGTAAAGTTGTGCTTCATTACTGTTTATAAAAGTAAATTATTAATAATTAAAATTCTTGCCATTCAAGCAAATAATAATTGAAGTTTGACAATTGTATAATTCACTAAAGGACTTTAAAAATAAGCCTGTTGTATTGAAGATATTTTTCGTTTTAAAGCCATCTTATATAAATTTGCAAAGTTCACACAACTTTAAAAACCATACATTGCACTCCCCCCAGATGGTTGTAATACTGTATATATTCCGTCAGTCGGTTGTGCACATAAAATTAAGAAGGATATTCAGCAATTTGTATACATCCGCGCCAGTCGGTTGTCCACAAATTTAGGGGGTGGCAAGAATGAATTCAATAGCCGAGGACTTGTTCTATCAAAGAAAACTTTACTTCCCCTATCCGCTAGTGGATTTTCTATGCCAAATACACACACAGCAGTATACGATGGGAGACTTCACACTTCCGATTGGAATACGATTAGGATAGCACCTTAAAGGTGGATTCGGAAGAAATATTTTATAGCAAATTGTGGCAGTAGAAAATCAGCAAAGTCCTGATTTTTCTCAATCAAATTATGTAGAGAATATGCGTTTTTCACCGGGAATAGCTGCCGCCCAACTTGTTTAGTGGTCAGCGTGACTGACTGCGGATAGGGAGGTCCTGAGTTCGAATCCCGGTTCGGGCATGTACTTTCTCTCTTTATCTATCCTGTCTTTTTCCCTTCCTTGTATGATTGGAGTGTGAATGGTTGCCTACCCTATAAACGGGTACCTATGGTCTGTGTACTGAGGAAGTCGGACTCCACACCTAGTCAATTGAAAAAGTGGAGCAGCGCACCCCTTAATGCCAGCCTAGTTGGCACACGACCACAACCGGTAATAGCTTTCTGAAACTTCAGTTTTCAAAATAAAAATTTAAATTCTGAGTTGATAAACGAAGTTGCGAAAATGATAACAGCATACAAACATAACTCTCCGCCCCCCCCTGAGAAGTGACGCTTCACTAACACTGGTCAAAGATTAATACAAAACGCCAGAAAGCCTTGCTGAAATCAAGAAAATAAAAATTTGGAAAATATTTAAAATAATACAAATTCAAATGTAAATTCTAAAAAAAAATGCAATAACTCGTAGAGATACAATAGTGTGGTGAAACACTTCTGCTCGGAAGTTGGCAACAGCAACTAGAAAAACTTTCTACATGAACATTGGCAACACCAATTTTCTCCGGAACAATACCGCATGGTGAGCAGGAGGGCAGATTCACGTTTCTCCCCCGACGATGTGAACGGACGAGTTCACAGTTTGTTTCCCTCTCAGAGAATTTTGTATTTGCAACTCTCTTTAACATTTTCTTTAATTAAAAATAAAATTTAGTTCAATTTTTAATATGTGGTGTGTTTTATTAAAAACTTGCAATTATTAAAAACTAATTAAAACAGCACCCCATATCTGGTGACCACTACGTGATCACGCTATTCTTCAAGCCCTACTAGGATTTGGAAGTAACTCCAGCGCCATGAGATGTCATGAGTAAATGTCAGTGCTGATTGGTAATCATTCATAACTTCTAGGATGCAGGTAGGATCTTTCTATAATTTTCTTAAACGTAGCGTTATGTGCTCTTTGGTTGTTCACTGGGGTCGGTTTCTTGGAAAATTGTGCATATATATTTTAACACAAAGTTTTTCTTAGTTAAATTATTATTAGTACATATTTTTTCCCCATGAGCTACACTCCGTTCACTACTCTACAATTTTAGCGATCCTTTCGCATCATGCTGTGTTTTTATTATTTAATTTAATGTATTGCATTATATGAATATTCATTGATTCTTTTATAATTCATAGCTAATATTTTTTGTGTTTATTGTATTTTTTATTTATATATCTTGGTATTGAAAACTATACGCACTTCCCTATTATTGATTTGTATACTTTGTAATTTTTTCTGATAAATTTTGACCATGCCTTTATCTGATGATTTTTCCGTTAATCAAAACCCTCCCTCCGAAGACACAGCTTCGCAGGTTGCACACGTTTCGGTAAAAATACCACCTTTCTGGAAAACTAACCCTTCCCTGTGGTTTATTAGGTTGGAATCGCAGTTTTTCCTGGCGAATATAACGTCCGATCTAACAAAATTCAATCATGTTGTCTCCTGCTTAGATCCCGATATACTCAATTCGGTACACGACATTTTAGAGAGACCACCTACTACCGAGAAATACGATGCCTTAAAAAAACGCCTAATTTCTGTTCATTCCGAAAGTGAAACATCTAGAATTCGAACCTTATTGCAAGGAGTAGAAATCGGTGACCAAAGACCCTCCCAATTACTAAATCGCATGCGTTCATTAGCTGGGGATACCGTGGGTGAAGCGCTTTTACGCTCGTTATGGCTAACGAGGCTGCCATATAACACGCAGACTATTTTAGCCGCTTTCAGCGAGGACGATTTGAATAAAATAGCCGCAGTTGCTGACAAAATAAGCGATCTAGCTATCCCTTCGTATGTAAATTCTATCACCCCTAACTCTCATGATGCTGTCACGGCTCGCTTGGAACTCCAAGTGGCGCAGTTAACTCAACGGGTTAGCGAATTAAGCACCGCCCTGGAACGCAGTTCCCGTAGCCCTAGGCGTAATTTCCGCCGATCATTTCAACGCAGCAGATCTCGCGATAGTTCCCGCTCTCGCACTAACCTCAGTCACTACAAGGAACGTACGAATGAGCTTTGTTTTTACCATGTCAATTTCGGTGATCAAGCGCGAAAGTGCCAAGCTCCATGCTCTTTTCGTCAGTCGGGAAACTAAACCGGCGATCGCTCACTGGCCAATCTAGCGACCGCCAAGTGAATCGTATTCTTCTGGCCGACCCGTCTTCAAAATTAAATTTCCTAATTGACACAGGAGCAGACATATCTGTTTTGCCTAAAAAATACGCTCCAAAAACCACACCCTCTGAAAATTTAGCCTTATATGCAGCAAATGGCACTAAAATTTCTACATTTGGCAATAAACGCCTCATTATTGATTTAAATCTCCGCCGAAAATTTTCGTGGTTATTCGTCATTGCTGACGTAAACCAACCAATTATAGGTGTTGATTTTCTTAAACATTTTGAATTACTTGTCGATGTCAAAAATAACCGTCTGATCGACTCTCGAACGTCTCTCTCATCAAACGGCATATCTTTCAATAATTTTTCCCTGGATTCCAACATATCCGTACTTATCGGCGATTCCAAATTTGAAAAACTACTCGCTGAGTATCCTGAGCTTACAAACCCTTCTTTAGTAACAAATGACATTAAAACTTATGAAATTTTTCATCACATTGAAACTAAGGGACCCCCTGTATTTTCCAGACCCCGCCGTTTGGCCCCAGAATTACTCAAAGCAGCGCGTTTAGAGTTCGAATACCTAATGTCTCAGGGAATTATTCGACCGTCCAAAAGCCCTTGGGCCAGTCCCCTACACATGGTACGCAAATCTAACGGTGATTGGCGCCCTTGTGGCGACTACCGTCGCTTGAACGCTGTGACAACTCCTGACAGGTATCCTGTACCCCATATTCAGGATTGTACACAAGTTTTTTCGGCAAAAATATTTTTTCTACCCTCGATCTGGCAAGAGCGTATCATCAGATTCCCGTCAATCCTGAGGACGTACCGAAAACTGCTGTAACCACCCCATTTGGTTTGTTCGAATACCTGAAAATGCCATTTGGACTTCGTAACGCCGGTCAAACTTTCCAAAGATTCATACATCAAGTGCTTCACGGATTGGATTTTTGCGTCCCCTACTTCGATGATCTCCTTATAGCATCGACAACCGAAGACGAACATATTAAACACCTTCGCATCATTTTTGATAGACTCCGCGAATACGGACTAAAATTGAACCCCTCTAAATGTGTTCTTGGAAAAACATCAGTCTCATTTCTTGGTTGCTTAATAACTCCCACTGGTGTAAGCCCTCTTCCCGAAAAGTCAGCAGTAATCTCTAATTTTCCTAAGCCTGAAACACTGTCTGAACTTAAAAGATTTTTAGCTATGCTAAACTTTTATCGTCGTTTCTTGCCTATGGCCGCAGCTACTCAAGCCCCACTCCATTCACTTCTAAAAAACTCTAAAAAGAATGACAAACGCCCTGTTCTTTGGACAGAGGAAACAACTGCCGCGTTTGAAAAATGCAAAAGCGATTTAATGAATTCAGTCACCCTTGGTTTCCATTCCCCTGATCAGCAGCTATCATTAATGGTAGATGCTTCCGATATCGCCATAGGAGCAGTATTGCACTCCCAAAGTACCAAAGGTTTACAACCTTTAGCTTTTTACTCCAAGAAACTGACGCCAGCTGAAACCAAATACAGCACATATGATAGAGAATTATTGGCTATCTATTCTGCTGTAAAACATTTTCAGCACAACCTTGAGGGAAAAACATTTTCTATATTTACTGATCATCGTCCACTTACATTTTTGTTTAAAAAAATTCAAATTCTGCATCTCCTAGACAAATTCGGCATATGAATTTTATCGCTCAATTTAGCACTGACATTCAACACGTTTCTGGATCAAACAACCCAGTTGCCGACGCTTTATCGAGAATTTTTGCCATTAATAGTAATAACGCCATCGATTTCGCACGTTTAGCTGAAATCCAGGAAAATGATGCTGAACTCACTCAATTACTTTCAACTTCAGGTAGTTCCTTAAAGCTACAGAAGATGGAACTGTCCCCAGGACTTAAATTATTTTGTGATGTAACCAACGATCGAATCCGTCCTTTTGTTCCCTTTCCTCTCCGAAAAACTCTGTTTGACTCCCTCCATGGACTTTCCCACCCAGGAGTACGAGCGACTAAAAGACTGATTCTCTCTCGTTTCGTCTGGCCTTCAATTTCAAAAGACTGTGTTGCATGGACTCGCGCATGCATTGATTGCCAGAAGTCAAAAGTTTCCAGACACAACCATAGCCCTTTGCAAGCCTTTTCTGTCCCCTTACAACGCTTTCAACATGTGCACCTGGACATTGTCGGACCTTTACCCCCATCGGAAGGATATTCTTATCTTTTAACAATGATGGACAGATTCTCTCGCTGGCCGGAAGCAATTCCGATACGGGACATTTCCGCAGAAACCATCGCCCGAACTTTTGTTACTCATTGGATCGCAAGATTTGGAGTACCTACCACCATAACAACTGATCAAGGTCGTCAGTTCCAGTCGAACTTATTCACGAATCTCAACAAAATCCTTGGCATTCACCGAATTCGCACAACTCCATACAACCCTGCCGGGAACGGATTGATCGAGAGGTTTCACCGATCATTAAAACAATCGTTAATGTGCCACAATGACGTCCAGTGGACATCAAGCCTGCCCATTACATTGCTGGGTCTTCGATCAGCCTACAAGGAAGACCTTGGTGGTACCTGTGCTGAGATGCTTTACGGTACAACAATTCGGCTGCCTGCTGATTTCTTTCAGACAACAAGTGTCTCTACTTCCATGGATCCAGCTTCCTTCTTACAAAAGCTGTGCGAGTCTATGAGAAATGTTGCACCAGTGCCCACTTCAGCTCATATCAACCCCAAGTATTTCGTGCACCCAGCTTTGGATTCGTGCACTCATGTGTTTGTGAGGCAGGATGCAGTAAAACCTCCGTTGACTCGTCCATATGATGGTCCTTATCGAGTGCTTAAACGGCTTAATAAAACTTACACTCTCCTCATTAAAGGAAAAGAAGCCGTTATCAATGTCGACCGTCTTAAACCAGCATTTTTGGTGCCTGGACCCCCTGAATCTTCAGTTCCTGTTCCCATTGCTACCCAAGTTCCACCGAACTCTCCGAAAGCGATGCCTGTTCCTGTGATTCAAGACTCTGCTGTAAACGAAGAACCCCCTGTGCAAACTACGCGATCCGGCAGAAGAGTTCGTTTCAACCCACGATATCTCTAACTCCTCGTGCCTTAGGCACTTGGGGGGAGTAATGTGGTGAAACACTTCTGCTCGGAAGTTGGCAACAGCAACTAGAAAAACTTTCTACATGAACATTGGCAACACCAATTTTCTCCGGAACAATACCGCATGGTGAGCAGGAGGGCAGATTCACGTTTCTCCCCCGACGATGTGAACGGACGAGTTCACAGTTTGTTTCCCTCTCAGAGAATTTTGTATTTGCAACTCTCTTTAACATTTTCTTTAATTAAAAATAAAATTTAGTTCAATTTTTAATATGTGGTGTGTTTTATTAAAAACTTGCAATTATTAAAAACTAATTAAAACAGCACCCCATAATAGTTACTATTTCTAATATTGGAAAAAATTAATCAGATAATTCTGATAAAAATAATGAAGAACAAGATAACCCCTCTGGATTCAAATTCGATTTCAGTTTTAGAAATAGTGATTTTATATTTTTTGCGTGTATAATTCTCCAAAAGTTTCTCTCACCAACTCTAAAATTAAAATCCGATTTCAAGACAGCTATATTATTATCATTGGAGGTGATTTCAATGCCCAAAATGTAGGATGGGGATGTAACTCTAGTAATATCAATGGTCACTTAATTCACATATTTGTTGGTGAGCAAAAATTAAATGTATATTCTACTCTTTCCCCAAATTATTTTCCTGATTTCTCCAATAGAAGAATGAACACACACACACATATGTATACATATCAAAATTAAAAAGTAAAAATCTTCAAATTGAAGAATGGGGTCCAAATATCAATGCATCCAAATCCAAACTCAAAATCACCAGAAAACATCGCAGAAAATATAACATTGATAATCTCATCTTTACATTTTTGGAAAACTAATTGAAGTTGTGAAACAAACTGCTTATCTGGAATTTAACTTACCTCAAATCTATCATGGACATATCACATCAAATGAAAAATCGCAGCTGCCACGCAGGAACTGTTATCACAAAATCAAAACTCTTATTGGAACACTCTCCAAACTTTCCCTCAAATTAAAACGATTGCTTTATATTACATCATCCACCCAATTATTTCACATGCATCTTTTGCTTCGAATGCACTTTACAAAGCTGACATCCTAGTTCTTAATATATTGCAAAATAAAATGTCCCGAAGAATTGTTAATGCACCACACAAAACAAATATTAGAAAATATCAACAATTTGATATTGTTATGGAGTGTATCTCCAAACTAAATATAAAACTTTCTAAACAGGCATCCAAGTGCACAGATTGAAATTTCCAACATGTTTTCCAAGCAGAAATTCTGCCTTAGAAAGCGCAAGTCAGAACAATTGAAGATTTCTTTTATTTCGAAGCAATAATCTCGAAGTCTTTTGCCTATTTTTTACTCTATTACACCTTTATTATTATTTAATTTAAGCTTTTCATTATCAAGCAATTATTATCAGACGAATACGTAAATGTCTTTGAGCAGGTACACAACTACCTAATTTAAAACTAAATGAAAATGTGTTTTGAAAAACTTTTAAATATTTGTTTAAAATCCTTGCTTTTAATGACTTAGAAAGAGAATTTTAATTGTAGTTGTGTGATAGATTCGTACTTCCAAAATTAGAGTTTTGTAAAGATTGCAAAAATTTGTCTCGTCCACATAATATACAAATTCTTGAGTGGGTATGATAGGAATTCTAAAAACAGATAAAAGATGCAAATTTCTTTTAATAAAAGGCATTTTTTATTCTATTATTACAATTGAATTACCAAATTTCGGTTAATTTTTGGTAAAAATTATCAGAGCGCCCGCAAAGTGGATGAGTATTTGGTTTTTTTGAGAAGTTAATGCAATCACTTTCCTACTACAGCTGGAAAACTGGTATAGTTGTTTTCGGCGTACCTGGAGCTGAGCTCCTACCTCCACAATTGGTTTTTGTGATATTAAGTGTGAAACAAGCATTTAGTGTAGTTTTTATATTTTGCTCTTGATTTTAAAAAGAAAGAAGAGAGAAAATATTGAAGAGAAAAATAGAAATAAAATGACATAAACTAGCAATAAAGTCAAGATTAATTTTTGAAATTGTTTTTCCCTGAGTGTTTAGAATTTCTAGCTCCATAAATTCAAAAGATATTTTTTTTTAATTTTTTTAATTTTTTTATCCTTATTTTCTAATTACGTATTAATAATAATAAAAAGAAATGATTAAATAATAAGTGAGGATTGATAATTGCAAATTATTCTTACTGTATATTCGATTTTCATGTCTTAATCCGAGGACTTTTACTCCGTATTCAGACACAGGAAAAATGCTTGAATACCACCTGGCATCAGTGGCAGATTATTTCAGTTTACACATTTTTCTCTTCACTGATTTTTATGGGCTCGTAGATACTGGAGAGAATGAAAATAAAAGGACGTGACTATTTCAAGGCAGATGAAATCAGATTTCCAATAAAAGTAGCGCTTTTGTCCTACTTCCTTCATTCCTCATTAATGTTTTCTACGAATAAAAGGAAAAGCTATCTCCAATCGGCTTAACTGAAACCTCCAATACATTTGTAATCATTCTTACTGAGATATTTTGAAGACTTTCTTCTGTCTGTGGAACAGTAAGTATGAATATATATATATATATATATATATATATATATATATATATATATATATATATATATATATATATATATATATATATATATATAATACTGGTTTGAGAATGGGGTTGTGAAGATTAATTATTTTTATTTCTGAAGTTTAATGAAAAAATTTTCTCAATTAATGGGAAGAGATTTGCTTTTTTATCACATTAAACTTTTTCCTGATTTTATCAATTTCGGGGAATCCATGTGAGTCTCCTGTCCATGATTATTCCAAGGTAGCCAATTTTTGGTTGCCATTCTATTGTTTTATTTTGAAGAATTAATTTTTGGGGAAGTTTGTTTGCGAAAGAAAAGAGGATTGCATGTGTTTTTTGCCAATTTAAAATTCATTTTCCATATTTTCAGCTATTTAGGTAGTAGATTTAAGAGTTTATTTAGAATTTCTGTTAAAATATTATTTAGTACTCATCTCGTTCATATTGCCATGTCATCTGAAAAGAGAGCCAGTTTATTAGTTTTGGATTTTAGGATTTCTTTAACATATATTCAGCAGAGAATTGGACCTAGTTTGCATGCTTTATTTCTGGCGGTGAGAAATTGCAATTTCCATAATTTACAATAAATATGTTTTCGAAACATGATTTCATTAGTATTATGAGGTATGTAAGAAATTATGAGAGAGGTATGTGGGGAAGCTGAGAAGTTTATTAAGTAGGCACATTCGATCCAGACGCTGCCGAAAGCCTAAACCACATCCAGCATTATTGCAGTAGCTGCCTGCCTATAGATATAGCCTTCATGTATAAATTCTGTAATATTGATAAGTTGGTGTACCGATGAATATTTGGGTTTAAATCGGAATGGTTCGAAAATAATTATTTTATTGTTCTTAAGGAAATTATTAATTTGGTGTAATGTTTGTGTTCTTCCACTAAGCTCATTAAGGAGGTTAATAAGTTTTCTTAATAAGTTTCCTGATTGTGTGTGGGTTTTATTTTGGTTGTTTTCCACATATTTGAAAAATATGTTTGTTGAATTTTGCTACTGATTATTTGTGTTATGTTCATAATGCATGTTCATCAGTATGTTGTTTAAATAATTTGATCATGTCGTAGAGCTGCGCATTTTGTTGTTATTTTTAGTTGGTCTTTATTGTTTGATCTGGTGTAATTTGTTGATTGTTAATTTGGGTTTTTGTGCACTTTTTGATTTGTGTTGTTGTTGGTTGTAATTTATTGCTTGTAAATTTGCATAATTGTTGGTTGTTATTTGTGGTGTAATTTATTAGTTGTTAATTTGGATTTTTTGTGCTCTTTTTGATAATTGTTTTTAAAAGTGTTGATCAATTATTTGCATTTTTTCTTGAGTCCCAATTATAGTTGCTTTATTGTATTAAAGTGCTGCCTTTTTTGTGTGCATTTAATTTATAATTTTTTCCGTGCTTCAGAGAGAGCCACTTTAAGTATCTAGGCTTTGGTTTGTAGTGTTCCATTTCTTTTGTTCATTTTTATGGAGCAAATTTTTTATTTTTCTATTTAGATTATTATGCTATTTTTTACTGAAACGACTGATATATCTTTCCGTTATGAAGATATTTTTTATATTGAATTCAACCATGTTAAAATAAATTTCCAATCGCCAAATTATTCTAAAGAATGCACTAAGTCTGCTACAAACTAGAACAGGTTTTCAAATATATAAAAAGTATAAGGAAAGACTATTTTTTTAAATATTATATTCTCTCACTGCATATAGAATTTTAATGGCATAACGTACATATTTAATCATTTCTTCCATGGCAGGATTTTAAAAGAAGCAAGAACCACGCCCCTCGTTTTATTGTAGAGAACAGGATTTTGCAATGCTATGCTTCGCAGTATAAGCGACATTTTAATGAGTACAAAATAGTCATAATTACTGCATATCTTAGTTACTAAGATACAGCAATTATTAACATTCATTTGATTAAAATTTTTCTATGCAGTAGTAATCAACACTTATTCGATTATAATATTTGAAAGAACTTGGATCAGTGTTAATTACTGATTATTCTAATCATGGTAGGTGCATGAAAATGTACTGAAATACACATTTTTCAATCTTAATGTTTTAAAAAAACATAGACATATATGCTTCTAATGGAACTAAAATTTTGATTCTCACCCCACTAGAAGTATTTTACTTTCATTTTTGTGTTATGTAAGCAAATGCCTTCCTTCACAGCCACGCCCACTGAAACTGAAACTAAACGCTATGCTTGTTGATTTTATGAAGCAAATACCTTTAGAAATCGTAGGTTTTTTTTATTTATTGAATTCAATTTTGACATTTACTATAAAAAATATTTTTTAATAATAATAAGCCTTGATTTAATGATCACATCTCTAAAAAAGGAAGCTGTTTGCGAACTTCTGTTTAGAATTATGAGACAAAATTGACGACGAAAGAGTTTCGGATTCGAAAGCTAAAATAGAATTTTTTATGTTAAAATATTAAGACTTTTTGAATGAAACTAATTTTATAAATGAAATAATTGATCTTTCAATACTTTGTAATTAACCGTATCCTTTGCAACAATCCTTGTTATGCAAAAACTGTAAAAATGCATCTAACATTTCTCTCAGTTTATCAAAACATGTACAAGGTCTTGAAACAGAATTTTACACTTTTTGCAAAATCTTTAATTTTACATTTTTAAGTACAAAATATGTCCCTAAACATTATAATAGCAATAATATTTATGTGTATAATATAAACACACAACACTCGTATGCATAAAAATCCATTGCACTACTCGAAAACTTGCAGAGTTTTCGCTTCATAAATCCGGCTGTGGCGCTTCATGTGACTGTTCTTCGCTTGGCCATCCTCCTTCATCATTAACTTCAACCGGGAGCTTTCATTGCTGTGAAGGCGATAAACTGCTAATTTCTTCAATGATCCTGACTTCAGCCACCGATACATTCTGGAAGTAATAAACTGCGCAAAAAACAACTAGCTCACTCACGACGTAAGTTCAACATTGAAGGATGTCTCGAGGAAAACGAGAAATAGCGGGAAACCGTCCGCCGCTCACAAAGCGAGGCGAGCATACGAGACAGTCAGCACTCTGATTGGTCGGCTGAGCTCACGCTATTTCCGAAGATCATGCGTAAAAGATTTCTGCGCATCAAGCGCCGTAAGCCAACGAACACGCGACCCCCGGAGTTTACAGAATGGTAACAAACATGAAAAATGGGTACTTACATATTATCCTGTAGGTTTTTTCTTCCTTCATAAAATATATCAAAGACTTTTACAAATTTTAATATATTTTTTTTTCAAAATTTGAAAGAAATTCCAAACAGTTTACAAATACTTTCATTTGAACAAATAGATAAAAACTTTATTTGCAATTTATATAGTGCTAAATTACATCATTAAACGACAGATATTTCTTCACGGGGATGGTCAACAGGATGATACGTAAACGTTGAAAAATGTAGCAATGTATTTAAAGGAGCAGTTGTAACAAAATTTAACCAAATAAAATTAGTAACCATATTTTTTTGATTTTATCACAATTCCAATGTGTAATAAAATACAATAGAATCAAATATTACAAAATAAATTTCATACACTCACCACAAATTTAAAACTGCAAATTAGAATTATAAATCCAAGACATTCTAAATTTTACACTGAATTGTAACACTATATGTGTCTAATATGATTCACATTAAATTATAATTTTTTTCCTTTGAAGAAACATTTGTCTTTAACTACTCATGAGAGCCAGTTCTAATATCAAAGTAGTATTTTTTTTTCTATTCACTGATAAATATATTATTGTTATGTTGAGATGGTAATGAAGCTTTGCTTAAAAAACTCTGACACTTACAATTTCTTGTTATGTGTTAAAATAAATTGTGATCTAAAAAATTTTGTCTATACGTAAGCAAAATATACAAATTATCTTTTGTTAATTAATTGGCTATTTAAAAAAAACTAGTGATATAATTATAAACAGTATGCATTTTACAATATTTTTAGAATTATACATACTTAAAAATTTGTATTTTCTATTTGATTACTTAATGTAGTTTTCTTTATATGAAGGGTTGCCAAAATTATTACTTTAAACATATAACATCGTAAAAATTTGCAAAAATATTTTAAAAATGCTTTCATCATACATTTACTAATGAAACTAATATTTCAATAATTGCAGGTTTTCTTTGTCAAAGTGTTCTAAATTTAGGAATATGTAATGTATCTCATTTTTGTAGATACCATATACGCATACTTAATATATACTTTTTTTTTTCTTTTATTCTACGCCCGACCTTGGTTTTTCAACCATCAGTCTCTGTCGGGCAGCCCAATACAATCTTGAGGGGAATGAAAAGTCATCTTCCGCAGAATTTCTAACTGCGACGTCCGAAAATCCAGGGCAAGTGTAAAGGTGGTCACCAGTCATGTCCTCTAGTCCACAAAAAGGGCAGATCGGAGAGTCCTTCAAACCCAATCTGTGAAGGTGTTTTTGCAGATAATCATGCTCAGTTTTAAGGCGAAAATTAGCCACTCCCACAGCTCTGTGGAGGTTGCACGGAATAGGCTTTGTTAGTAAGGAAGCCCATGCTTTCCCCTTTATGCACATCTTGTAAACATTTCTACGATAGGAGACTATATTTGACTTAATGAGCCTTTTAACAGTATGGTACTCCAAGGCTGGAGAAGACTGTTGCAGATCTGAGCCAGCCTTTACCAATTCGTCAGCTGCGTCATTTCCCGTGGTACCACAGTGGCTGAGTATCCATTGTAGCACAATTTGAAGTCCCTCTTCTAGTAGAGAATTAATTACCATTTGACATAGATAAACAGACCTAATAGTGCTAGGAGTAATTGAAGAGAGAGACTTGATGGTTGCCTGAGAGTCTATAAAAAATACTATGTTCTCATTACCCTTTCTGATCTCTTCGAGTGCTAATTGCACAGCAGCCACTTCACCATTGTAGCTGTTATAGTATTTCCCAACAGCCTGGCAAAGCCTGAAACTCTTAGAGTACACTCCTGCACCAGCATTTCTAATGGCATCCACAGCTGAACCATCTGTATAGACATGGAACCAAATAGATGATGGATAATGCTCATCGATAGTAGCTAGGGTAGCCATCCCTAGCTCAGAATCTCAGTGGATACCTTCTTACTAACAGGTAGTATTAGGTCTAGACAGCAATCAGAACTGACATATACTATTTAATATGTTATTGTATCCCTCACCTCTATAATTATTACATAATTTTAACTATACCAAACTATTCTTGATATTTTTAAGAATTAAATTTTTTAATTCCATGTTTTTATCTAATGAGATTTAATTTTGAATTGTGAATTTAACATCTACATATATATATATTTTCTATTTTGTGCATATTGAATTTGCTCTTGCTACTTCATATATCATAGTAAACAAATAATGATATTATTCCTTTTCTATATTTATTAATATGTTATAGGAGAGATAAAAATACATAATACAATAGTGAATATTTTAAGAGTTTTATTAGATATATCAGAGATAACTTCTCATTTAACTAAATGCCTTGTTTTGCTTGAGTTGCTGTTATACATTTTTAAAGTGACTCTGTGAAGTAAGGTATTTGGTTTTGTTATTCATAAAAAATGGTGCAAAGATTAATTTAAATTACAAATTTTGCTTTTTAAAAAATATGTTAGACTTTCTGTACTATTTTGAAAGATAAAAAAAATAGTTTTAAATAAATTTTATATGTTTATAATGTATGCAAATTTTGATTTCTTCATGATTTTTGGGAAATAATGTTTAGTGAATATGATTTATTTCATTGCAAACTATTCTTAAGTTACATCAAAGACTGTATTAGAAATAATCCCAACATGTAATTTTAAAGGATACTGTATTTTAATGTTTATTTAAGCAAGAATAATACAAAATATTTGTATGCAAAATTATTTCCTGTAAAAAAAAATTTTATGTTATAAAAATATAGTAAAATAACACATAGCAATTATTTTAATAGAAAAATATATATAATATAACTGTATTATAAAATTTTGTTCTTGTTGAGAATAATAGTAAAGTATATTAAAGTTTGTGTGCACAATAAAATATATCTATCCAGAATTATACTAGTGTTAAGAGATTTAAAAGAAATAATAGGGTACAAAATGAGTAATAAATTTTGTAATTCTGTAATCATGTCTATAATAATATGGGAAATAAATATTTACAAATAAAAAATTTCGAAATGCAGATGATTTCGTCAACGTGTTTACCAATTACGAAAGTAATTTGGTACTATTCTGCAGGACATTTTCGTAAGTATTTAATCACGTGACTAATCTGACCAATGAGCGAACACATTTGACTCATGGGTTGATTTCTAATTCTTCGGTTCAGATTGCCACCTTATGGTGTTTGAACTCCGGGTTAACCTCGCGGTCAAGGTTAATGGTGAATACGAGACAAGCGTCTCGAGACCGGGATTGGAACGCCGGCTACAAATGGGAATTCTGACGCATGCGCACTTGAAGAGAGTACTTGCAATAATTTGGCGGTGTAAAATGTGACTATTGTTCAGACTTAATATTAGTAACCCTATGTTTTCTTATTCCCCGGTCTAATTGGAAACGAGGTTCGTGTTAGTCGATTTGTTTATATACGTTTGCAAGTTTTAATATTTTTTCGAAATATGAAGGAAAAGCGGAATAGTTTGCTTATATCCTAGCACCATATTTAAAATAGAAATAGATAACAACTTTTTTTGTATTTTATATGGTGCTGAAGACATTTATTTTTTTCGCAGATAAGGTGGATGTGATAATATGAAAGTTAAAAAGTGTGAATTGCGTTATCACGTTTCCTTCTTATTTCTGTATTCCCATGATGAAATTAATTTGACTAAATTGTTTTTGACACTACCATGCTTTAATTATAAATTAGCATCTCAAGTTTTTTTTTCCAAAGCCAAAATTAAAATATCTGTTAATTCAAAATAAAAATTGTTTAAAGCATTTTTTGCACACATGATTTGTTTTAATAAACTTTGTATGTAATATAAATTTCAATAAAAAACCGCTGAATAAAAAATATTTTGCTATTTAGTGTTTACATTGTCGATTTTTTTAATTAAAAATTCAAAATATGATTTATCACAAGTTGTAAATATTGAACATCTGTAGTTCAATTTAAGAAAGCGACTCATTTATTTGAAATACAAAAAGATTTATATTCTTTAAAAACGGGAAAATTTATAAATTTCATTTATAGGAATAAAAAGACACTCAGCAAAACATTTCATTCTGATTTTTATGTTTTAATAAAAATATTATAAATATAAAGGGGAATAAAATATCGTATGTAAAAAACTGAGGGTGAAACAAAATAAATTTTTTTCACTAAATTTCTCAGAATTCATATAACATTGGGATGACTCCGTGCCCAAAGCCACAAATATTGCTTCAAAACTTTTTTCATAAGCAGCTCAATTTTGAGCTCCAGATTATTTTCCTATTCTTGTTAGCCATTTTACTTCTAAAGAATAGTGTACAAACATAAAATTAACTGAAAATGAAAGAGATGAGTTCTCGAAGAAAACTATTTCAGCAGAAGGTACCCAGTGAGGATGTACTTGATGAAAAAATATACTGTTCTCATGATGGTGATGAATTTGAACAGTGATTAAAATAAAGAATCTGAATTAGGAGAAATATTTTTGTAAATAAACAATGAAACGTATAATATTAACTACAATTCTTCTCTTCCTTTAGAGAAACCAAAATATCAAGCTAAATAAATTTCAAAAAATAAAATTCTTTCTTAAGTAGAAACTTTGTATAAAATATTTTTCAGCTACTTTGTTTGCAATAATGTCAAAAGGGTTTATGCATAATCTGTTTAATAAACATAACAACTTACATATTTATAAACAATAGTTAATTATTTATGAAAAATAATTAATAGTTCTAATAATGCATAGTCATTATATTCACAATGAATATAATAAACAAATTCTTTCTTATTTTTACGAAAATATAACAATACTAAGTCGTTTAATCTTTAGAGAGGAAAAGATCATGTAAACGCAATACACACACATCCATTGTTTTTATAATACAAAGAAATTATATTCCCGATGAATTAATTAACTAATAATTTGTTATATTTATAAAAATATAACAATACTAAATCGATACATTTTTCTAAAGAAAAATGGAAAGCGTAGCTGTGAAATCCGCCATGTTTAACAATGACATAAACTTCCTAGCCAGAGAAACTTATCGCTTTCTTTACATCGCCAAGTCACTGAATCATAGCCAAAATCTTCTGGGAGCCGAGGCTCCGGGCTCTGGCTCGAGACGCTTGTGAATACGAGGGTTTATGATTTTGAAGCACTAGCATCTCGAGAGGGACCCTCGACCGCGTCGGCTGCAGAAGATTTTGGTAGTGATTCAGTGATTTGTAGCAATGTAAATAATGCGATAAATTTATTTGGTTAGCAAGCTTATCTTATTGAATATTTTTATTTATTTTTTTAACTTACCTTTCTAAAACAGCACATTTTTCTTGTATAAAATCCAAAACTTCTTCTAAAATTATTTGTACATATAATTGAGAAAATTAATTAAATTCTGTAATATTTATAAATTTCCTCATGTATAATAGCTAAAATTTAATTTTTCAAAAAAAAAAAAAATGAGTTTTACTTTAAATTGAATTACAGGTGTTTATTGTATTGGATGCATGTGCTGTATCTCAGTAGAGAATATTTAATTTAAAAGATAGATAATCTAAACGCTAAATAAAAAAAACATTGCAGTTTTTTAATTGAAGCTTATTAATACAACAAATTATTTGAAAAAATTTAAATAATTTTTAATTAAAGAAGACACAAATTTTATTTAAATTAAAAAAATTTGAGCTAATAAATTTAAACTTAAACCAAGCATAAAATATAGTTTTGTAATATGAGCATCATAAAGTAAGAAATAGAAAAAAAAAGTACATGAAATAATGAATTTATGATGAAACCAGCATTTTTCATGTAAGCATGGCAAAGTGGCAATTTATAATTATTTTGTTTGGTATATTTAGGGAAACAAATTATTTTTCACCCTCAATTTTTTACACATGATATTTTATTCCCATTTACGTTTTTAATATCTTTATTGAAACAACGGAATCAGAAGGAAATGTGATAGTGAGTGCTTAAATCTTTTATATTTATAAATGAGGAAATTTATAAATTATTTATGCATATTCTCATTTTTAAAATCTGAAAAACTTATTTCTTTCAATGAAATTACTTGTACTCTCTACAGATTTTCAATTTTTACTGCTCGTGATTTATCTTATTTAGAAATTTTAATTTAAAAAATAGATAATGCCACCCAAAACAACAAAATATTTTAATTCTGCAGTTTTTTTTATTGAAATTTATATTACACTTAAGACTTTTTAAAAAAATTCATGTGGGAAATTTTTTTAAAATTTTAATTGTATCTTTGGAAAAAAACTTGAGATATTAATTTATAATTAAACCATGACAAAGAGTAGAAAACAATTCATTTAAAAAATTACTTTTACCATAGCATTTTATTCCCATTTATGTTTATATTCATTAAAATACAGAAATCAAAAGAAAACGTGATAATTGCAATCCACCTTTCTTTGGTACTTACGTATTAAACCATCTACCACACCTGCGAAAAAAAGAAATGTCGTTAAGGATACGATTTAATAACATGTAAAATACAAATAAAGTTTTTATCTCTTTGCATTTTATATAGTGCTAAGATATAAGTAAACTGTTCTGCTTTTCCATCATATTTCGAAAAATAATTATTAAAATTTGCAAAATTCTACGACTTATTTATAAGGTGAAAAGAGGGAAGACGGAATAATGCGGAAATGCCCTTCTTCTTTTTTTTTTTTTTTTTTTTTTTTTTCTTAATCGCTTTTCGCTCGCACACAAGAAATAATATAAATATAAATAAGCAAATTCGACTGGAGCGCGAACCTCGTTTTCAATTAAACCTAGAGGTAAGAAACCATAGTATTGCTAAAACTAAGTCTAAACAATATTCACATTTTATACAGCCAAATTATAGCAACTAATTTCTTAGGTGCGCATGCGTTAGAAATCCCATGTGGAGCCTACGTTCAGGGCATCTTGAGACGGCACCCCATACCATCATTCCAGCAGATGGGCCAGTATAGCGATGTCCAATGCAAGCTGGCAATGCGCGTTCTCCACGATGCCTCCAAACATGGATGCGGCCATCATGGTCTTTATACAGAACCGAGATTCATCTGTAAAGATGACGTGATGCCATTCCAACATCCAGGTTCATCGCTGATCACACCATGAAGGCGCTCCTGTCTGTGACGCAGTGTCAATGGTAGCCGAAGCCATGGTCGCCGTGCAGACAATCCATGCTGCTGCAAACGTCGTCGAACTGTTCGAGCAGAAACTTGTTGCCTTGGAAATGACTCCATTTCTCGACTCAGGGTTCGTGACGTGGCTGCATGATCCCTTGTGACTATGCGGATAAGATGTCTGTCTTCTCTGCTGTTAGTGATGGGGGGGTCGCTGAGATCCTGCATGACGTTCTGTATGATTGTCCTGAACCCATCGATTCCATATTCTGCTAACAGTCATGGGGTCTCGACCGACGCGAGCAGCAATATTGCGGTACGATGAACCGTAAACCCGGTAGGCTATAATCCTTCCTCGATCAAAGTCAGACACGTGATGATAGGCATTTCTTCTTCTTACACGAGGCATTACAACAACTTTCTTTGCCGAAAACAACGATGAAACGGAAATTGAGTATGAGAAAACTTTTGTCAAATCTCTGGTTTTATACATATCGTAGATGTCGCCACTGTCGCCTGCTTTTTATGAATGCGCTGAAAATCTAATCATTTGCATATCACAGCAATTTCTACCTGTCATGCAAATTTCACGTGTGTGGTGTGCCGCTTTCCTGGTGTAGCAATTTTAATGGCAAGTAGTGTATTACTCAATTATATGTACAAAAGGAAGCTGAACCCTGCCAGGTGCTACAGTTCTCTCCACTAGAGTCTACGATAAATGAAGCATCTATTAGGTGAAAAATACAGCACTTTTCATTGATTGTAGTTCTTGCCTTTTTTTTTAAATCGTTTGCATAAAGGATTAAGACCTGGACTGATTTTGGACAAGGACACGAACATCGGAATAATGAAACCAGCAAAATTACATGATATAATGAAAAACGGATACAAGTATGCCAGTGAGTTACAGCTAAAGAATATAATTTAAATCAAAGGCTCTACTTGGAAGTAGACCATGCACTTCCGACACCAATCCAAACCAGCATTTTATTGACATGATTGATAATACTGTATGATTCCCCAGAGAAACTTTTAGGACTTTCAGTACAGATAGGTATGTTTCTAATTCTGTATTGGCATGTACCACTCTTAAAGCTAACGTTAATCTTGCTATACTTAGTAGTAGTGAAAGAGTAGCTAAAGAAAGAAATAATGATGGTGAAAACACTTTCGTGTTTCCTAAAAAAACCGCGAAGGCTATGTTTGAGATCGTTGCTCAGGCACACATAGCCACTACAACCGAGTTCAATGGATTAATTCCCGAGGAAGAAAACCTGGAAAAAGGGATGACCAGCAGACTACCGAGCCATTACTCAAAATTCCTCCCATAATTGCCGGTATGAAGAAAGCTATTGTCAGTTCATGATTGGTTTAAAAAATGATATTAGGAAAGATGTAGGTGCAAGGACTTTAGGTGAAAACCTGAAACTTTTTTGTAAAACAAGTGACGAGCACAGGGAAATTACCTAATTCCTTGATGAAAACAAATACGAATACATATTATTTAGCGGAAAAAATGAAAAGTCTAAGAAATTTGTTATTAGGAACCTCTCTCTAACAATTAAAAGCGAAGAAATGGCAATGGATTAAACCAATAAAGGGTTTAAAGTTCACTGGTTTAACCGTATGACCATACAAAGAAATGGCAAACTCCTCTCCCTATTTTTAGTTTAGGTCTTCAACAGTCCTGAAGTATCAGGCATCTTCAAAGTTCAGAGCGTATTTCACATCTCTAACCCTTCTACTGAGCACTCTAGAAAACCTGCCAAGCTCCAAAAACATCATACATTATAATTGTTTGAGTTTCACCATTCAAGTAAAATCTGTCACGTATCACCTCACTTTGTTAAATGTGCGGAAACGCATAACACACGTGAATATAAAAAAGAAAGAATAAAGTTGACACCTCAATTTATTGCAAATGCGAAAGTAACCACCTTGCAAGTTACAGAAGCTGTGGTATTAGGTCATTTGCTCATGTATTTGCGGGTCAGAAAGAATACTCCATTAGTGTGGCACCCCAGTCTCAACCCCCCCAGCTGAAACCACAGTAGCTCCTAATGAAGGAGCATACTCAACCCAAACAACACAATTTCGTCCAATAGACGTAGATATGACATCCTCAACGGGATGTACTCTAATCCAGTAGACGTCTCTTTTTGGTCCAGTTTAGATCCATGGCACGTCAAATATCCACCTATTTTACGTCCACTATACGTCTACGAGACGTTGTCCGTGGATGGCTCATGAACGAAATTTGGATGTATTCATACGCACTGCTCTATACTAGGTAGTTTTATGGATGTATTCTAGATGTGTGTAGATTTTGAAATAATCCCTCATCTATCTTAGTGGCTCATACATTTTTGTCCACTAGACAAAGAGAAAATTATTTTTAATTAGCTTGTTACTTATGAAATTGCTTTAGCATCACATTTTTCTTAATTTTCAGTCAAATATCCTAGATTTCTGACAGATTTACTGTTCAAGTTTAGTTAATGTAATAAAATTCTCACAATTGATAAATTAGTATTATTTTTATGCTCATTATTTTATGGTTAACCTTTTGAAAATTTAGTTTCTTATTGTTTAAAATAAAACGATTTTTTTTCTTTGGAAAAGTTAAAAATTACTTCTAAGAAGTTTCCAGTGAATGCATAAATTAATGAATTACTATTATAACTAGAGAGTAATAATATAGTCAAGGATATTTTTATTTGTGGAGTGTAATTTTTTTTATTTTAATGTCAGCAAAATTATTGTTCATACTTTATTTTTTTAATTAATTTTGTAGTAAGAGAAACTTATAAGAATTATTTCTCAGCCATATATTTTAACTAATTAGATATTATTTCAACAATGTCTTTTTTTGTAAAAGATAAAAGAGAAACTTTTATTTAATTAAAGTTTTCCACTCAATTGAATATTCCAAATTATTATGACAAAAATTCTGAAAATTACTTATTTCATTGTTTAAAAGCTGAATTACTTTCTTTTGTAAGTGTTAAAATTTGTTTAAGAAAACATTCCAGCAAGAGAGTGTAAATCTTAATTAATTCAAGAAAAATATAACAAATTAATAATTTTATTTTTAATGCACACAATTTTTATTCTGATTATTTACATTATACATAAATATTAATAAATATAATTTCACCATCTGTTGTCTTTGAATACTGTGGAGTTCACCACGCAGCATCTGAAAATAAAGTACATTTAAAATAATTAGCAATAACAATTAACATTTTCAGATGAATAACCTCAGACAAAATAGTAAAAATCCTGAAAACAATTTTCATCAATATTTAATTTATTTCTTATCAATCTGATTAATACATTAAACTAATTGGATGTTAATCTCATTATTAAAAAACAGCGTAAATTAATCAGAAAAATATCAAAAATTTCCTTCACTAATTTAAGACATTAAGTAACTTTATAAAAACATAGTTAGAAATATTTTTATTTTAATTCAGTAAATGTTTTAAATATATATTTAGTAATTCAATTTCTAAGAAATATCAGCTTTGTAAATATGGTAACCTTTGTGTTTGATTAAATAATTAAAATTACAAAATGTTTAAAGTATGTTACAAACACCTTCAAATTATCAGATAGAACTGAACATTACTTTTATAATGAAAACAGTGCTTAAGTAATCAAACAGAGAATTGAATTTATATATTAGCGCTTACATAAATATATTTCATTAAAAAAATTTTTATGAGAAAAGTGTATTTTTTCATCATTTCTACAAAAGAAAAATGCTTATTCAAACATTGCACTTACCTAAAACTAACTGCTTCATATTCAGTTCATTAAAGGATTTCTTCGTAGCACCAAAATAACTGAACTCAGGTGCAAGTTTATTGGCCATCAATTTTTTCAGTGATGCTTATGGTGCAATTCCCGGAAGAAGTTCCCCCAGACAAGCTTAAAAAGTGGCACTGAAACAAAACAAATAAAAATATAAATATTTTATAATTAAAAACATTTTATAATTTAAATTTGAAATTACTGTATTAATTTTGGCAACATCCATACATTATGTAGTCATAATAATAATTATTATTTACAGCATAAAATTCACATAAGTTTTAGAAAAATAAATCTAATATATATTCCTATGCATTTAATAAAGCATATGTATAAAAAATAATTATTTAAACAATACAAAATCAAATCAACTATAATATAGTAAAAGCGCAATACAACACAATTTCTTCCAATAGACGTCGATATGACATCAGGAATCATTTCTGGAAAAAATATACTACTTAATCTTTTACCCTTTGGAATTGATTAAATAACTGAAATTACAAAATGTTTAAAATTTGTAATGAATCTTCAAATTAGAAAAACAAGAATTAGATTAATAAATAAAATTTAACATTACCATTAAAAGAACAGAACTTAAACAATAAAATATAGAATTGAATTTACATATTAGTGCTAAATATAAACAGAAATGTTATTTACTAAGGAATACATTAAATATTTTGATTAAACATTTTTACAACAGTAAACGCTTAATAAAATTTAATACATGACATATTTATTTACAATTTGCACTCAATAGAAACAAATTGCCATGTTTTTAATCCTTTAAAGGATTTATTTTCTTTTGCTCTACATTAGTTCCAAATAAGCATAAATAATATAGAAAAATTAAATTTTTTTTAATTTGCTTATTTTAAATTTAATTTCATCCTCAGGTATAAAAATTTGTAATTCTCATTTAACTGAAAAGGAAAACAAAATTTAGAATTTATAAATGATGTACATTTTATCTCTTAAAAATACAATTCAACTTTATCAACCAAAATATTTAAAGCATAACACAATAAAAAAATTTTAAATCTTAAATATAAAAAGATAACTATTTATAAAACAAATTATTTATTCAATTTATTTGAAACTAGGTTCAGCCCATCATAAGCAATTTTTCATACAAAGCAGAGCAGAATGTGAAACACTATAGAAAAAATGAATTTCCAATCAATATTCAATAAATAAATGATGTTTACTCTGATCAAATGTGTACATCTTTTTTAATAATATTCAAATTAGATTAATAAAGAAGACATATTTAATAGAACTAAAAATCAGGCAATTGTGTGAAACGTAGATGCCATTCTTTTTTTTTTTTTTGCCAGTAAAGTCTTTGAAGTCTGTAGAAAAGTGAACTACAACAAAGTAACTTTAAAGGAATACAATTAAAAATAGATGAATATTGATATTTCTGTTTAAATATAAATCAGAGAATAATTTATTAAATCAAATTAATCAACAGAATTTGAATGGAAGTACACATATAATATTCATTCCAGAAACATTGTTCTGTTTACGTAATCATTTTGCTTTTTAATTTCATTGAGAGCATGCTTCTTAACTTCCTTTCAGGGCATACACATGCAAGCAAATGGTTTGAATTTCAGAAATTCCAGTTAGTTACTAATTTCATTTTTTACAATAAACTAAATTCTTCTCACACAAAAAGGTTTTAATTATATTGACTTAAAAATAACTTTAGTGAAAATGAAATCAATGTATTAAGAGTTTCATTTGCTATTATAATTTATGATTTTTTTCCTGAAAATGTGAGCATTCTTATATTAATTTACTTAGATATTTAAAGTGTGATTAAAAAAATAATTTATTTTGAAGATATTATGATCAGATAGTTTTTGTAAGAGTATTAAACAAAATAATACAAAATAAGAATATAAAAAATGTTCAACATCACAAGCATTATGGAAGTAGGAAATTTTGCTACCAAATTAAGTGTACAGAAAATATTATAGAAAATCACATTCACAGATCACACACAGTCACATTCTAAATGCTTAATCACTGAAGATGTAAATATTTCATACTAAATGATTTTACATAATCTTAAACATCATTTTTCCTTAAAATAAAAAAAGGGCTTACTTCCAATTCTAGAACCTTTAGTAGACAACAAGAGAAGTTCTCCAGAAAAGTAAGAATTCCAAATCTGGTATGGGAAATAAACATATCTTCCATTTAACTACAAAATACAAAAATTAATTTTCAAGTATACATTTTAATAGCTCTTCATTTGAAATATTAGTCCAGCATGCATTAAAATAATTGGGTAATATAATTTTTTCTAGCTAAGCAGTAAAATCTTGAATTATTGATTTAAAATTTAATATTCAAAAAAAAAAAAAAAAACACTCAGATTTTTTAATTCAACAGTAAAAAGTATTTTAATTTAACATTAAATCTTTGAATCAAATCCTAATATTGATTAATTTTTATCTTGTTGAAATCAAGATATAAATACATAAGTCTTTGTATGACAAAATAATAATAAATTTAAGCAATTTTGGAGAGAAAAAATGGTTTTTACTAAAGAAAATTACTTTGTGGTATTTTCATCCAGCAATTTTCACCCTAATCGCAATGTTGCATTTTTAGCCTAAAAATAATTTTAAAAGTTAATGACAAAAAAATTATTACATTCTGCTATCAAGCACAATTTATAAATAAAAGCAATATTTACCTTTAACGTTAATTTAAAATAGTTACAAATGTAATTTTTTAAAGTAAAAATACACTTTAAACATGGTTTTCTACACATAGATAAAACTATTCAGTTTTTAAAGCTTATTTCTTTTATGACTTCTTTGGAATAAAAATAAGTTATTTAAAAAGAAAAGCAATTATTTTTTAACTTACTTCGTTAAACACTTCTTAACGTAGCAATAAACGACTGTAGACTGTGAGGCAAACGATAATTTAAAATTATCCGATCGATAATTTAATTGATAATTTATAATCGGCAATCGATAATTTAAAATTTGGACGTCAACCATGGACGTCCAAATTACATCTATCATGGACATATAAATTACGTCTATTACAGATCCAAATGCTAATAATCCAAAACTCATCCATCGTGGATGTCAATCCGACGTCGATAGAAGATCATCCAGTTCACATCTAACCATGGACGTCTTTATGACATCCAAAAGGTATCCAGGACGTCTTTTGGACTCTATGGATCTTTAAAAGACGTCCAATAGACGTGTGTGTTTGTATGGGAAATGTAAATGTATTTTAAGTTATCATCTTATAAATTTTTTGGAACAAGTTCAGTATCCCCATACACTTGGCGACGCGGCGAAATTTTTGTCGCCAAGTCGCCAAACTAGGTGCGCGTTTATAAACACGGGAAATTTCCCGAAGTTCGATCGAAAAATAAGCATTTCAGAAATTTTAAAAAGGGAAATAAATGTAAATATTGGACTTACTTGATATGAAGTTAAGCTGACATGTCGATTGGTATATTTATTTCGACATTTTATTCATTAGTCACCAGTCTCACATTTCAGTAAAAATAATTATCTAATTTTACAAAAAAAGCATGCAAAAATATTTTTCTAAATATATACACTTTATAAAATTTAAAAAAAAGCATACAAAAACTTATTTTTCAAATACATACATTTTTTTAAATTTAAAAAAAAAACATGAATAAAATATTTTTTAAATACAAACACTTTTTAAGTAAATAAAAATGAAACACGAATACAATAAAAAAATACATGTAAGCAATATAATTTAAATAAAATAATAACAACTTCTCCAAATCCAATTTCCGTTAATTAATATTTGTGAATCCTAAATTAATTAATAATTTGGAATCCTGAGCAATAATCTATCATTATTATCTTTAATTTTTGCTAAAATAATTTGTTGATACATTTCAACAACATTTTGAGCATGAGACATTTTAAATTAAAACAATAAATAAGGTAATTAAAACATTAAAAAGTTGATAATAAATTAAGAAAACGAAATAAGGAAAAAAGAATATTTAACGATTTTAAATATATAAAATAAAATATATCATTTAATTAAAAAATATATATTAAAATTAAACCAAATAAAAGTAAATAATATAAAAGAAATAGTAAAAAAAAATTTACGATAATTGGACACTGGCGACAACGAAACAGAAGAGCGAGAAATCCAGCGGGAATCAGTTAAATGAAATTAAAATGACTAGCAATTAAAACGTAGAACAATTAGCAAAGAAAGTTCTGGAAAGTTCTCGAAGTGAAACTAAAAAAGCTATTGCCACTAAAAAAAGCACATATATAACGTAAAAATTATTTATAACGTGAGAAAAACGGAATCTGGCTACAAAAAAATAAAAATAGTAACAAAAACTAAATTTGGCAACAATATAATAAAAACAAAAGCTGAAATCGGCAACACTACAACGTAAACAACGGTTACCAGATTTGGCGAGAAATCAGTGTATGGGGATACTGAACTTGTTCCCCCCCCCTTGTTTGTTTTTTTTTACTACAAATGCTTATGCATTTGCATTATATTAAAAACCCTAACTTAATAAATTACATTTCAGTTCATAGTCTCTTTTATAATATTAAATAAAATATGCAAATAAGTTTATCATATTAAAGTTCATTTAATGCATTCATAATTGATAATAAGTACTAACATTAGTACTTAAATTAAAGTTTTTACAGTGTTCTAATATCAGTTTAAATTGAAAACGTTTAATTCAGTTAATTTTTATTAAAAACTAAAAGTATTCAAAATATTTTTCTAACTTTACAAAGCAATTTCAATGAGGAAGATTTAAATAAAATGAAAATAGTTCTTAAAAAATCTTGTGAAATTTTACCAGATAATTGTTTTTCGGTAAACGTTATCGATTCCTAGTGGATGAAATTGTCTGTTTACTTTCTAGAGAGAAATTGAAAATAAATATAAGTTACAACTCATCTTGTAAAATATACATAATAATCCTTGAGGAATTAATATTAATCATTCACTGCTGAAATGAGAAAAATTAATGAAAATCGCACATGAGTATGGACTTGTGGTAAAAATCATTTCTGCTTATGCATTCAGTTTTTGTGGATCTCAAAATGTATGCTGGAACGTATATAAAACATTGAAACAGCCACCAAGTTTTCCGTCCTCACTTGTCTTCTTCTCGAAGTGAAAGTATCTAAATGATAATAGTATGGTATCTTTCACTAGAGATAGAATCCACAATTCTCGCTGCAAAAAATTTTTTTGTAATCAAATCAACAATCAATCAATCATGCAGAGACTAATTTCATATTCAGTGAAAAATGATAAATCCGTTTTTGGATTGCTATTTTATTGTGAGAACTGTTGTCTGTTAAAATGAAATTTGGATTGATATATCAGAAATGTGAAATAAGAATATTGTTCTTATAACTGCGATATTTTAAATCAGAAATTTGGTGGAAAATTTAAATAACGTTGATTGAACAAGAATACTTAATTGACTCAAATTAATAAATCAATTTTATTTAATTAGTTATTTTTTTAAAATTGGCTTTAACATTATGAGAACTATAACTCTTTTCTCCAATTTGACCACAAAACTGATTAAATCAAATGATCGCATTTATCGTAATCCTTGCTTAGAGTTACAAAGTTATCTAAAAGTACCACTCTTTAAAGAAAATGAAATATTATTTGCTCCCGATGTAAATACTTTGATTTCAGCTGAGGACCTTTTTGTACAGAAATCTGAACATACAATTCGATTAGTTTCCAAAGGTATATATGCTGAAAAATATCCTGATGATACTATTCCTGAGGTTAGTTTTCAAATTTGCAGTTAAAAATAAGACATTAAAAGTTCCTGAAGGGAAAAAGACTTTCATTTCCACATTTATTATTATTTCTCAATTAATAAAACATGTATTATTTTTAAAACTTGTTTTGATGATTTATTTCAATTTACATATATGTGCTAACAAATATACTGTAGCAACAGTGTTATTGCTTTTAATCTTGAAAATAGATAAATGACAACAAAATGACTTATCTATGGCCTGGTGAAATACATGTGTTCATTTTTTAATGTTTCATGAATCGTGAACACGAATTGTTTTATTAGGTATCATATTAAGTAGTATATTATAATAAGGGATGAAAACATTGTTATAAAAGTTTGCCTATTTGCATGTTTTAATTTGGCTTATTTTATTAACAACTAAGAGTTGCAATTTTGGTTTCTGTTTATAAACATCATTTACACAACCATTTTTTTATGAATCATAATTTTGCTATTTTAAAAGTAATTATTTTTTATAGCGTTGGATATTTTAAATATGTGAAATACCAAGAAATTAACCTGATATTTAATTTTTTCTTAAAAAAAAGCATTTACTAAAGACAAATGAAACTTTGAATTATTCTTTCTTAATATTACATAGTTTTGTTATCATTGTTTATATTAAGAAAGACTAATAGAAACATGTTCATACCTCACCAAAGGCAGGAAAAAGCCAAATGTTGAAACAATTGGAGATTTTTTTCCATTGCCTGATAAATTCATCATAAGTTGTTCATCACCAAATGTGGGAAGTATCTTAAAGGTGTCAATTCATCATTAGACAGAGTGCTTCAACAGTTGACATTTGTTATTTAACAAATATCAATTGTAAGCTGCTTGCATTATATATTTGTTTATTCCTGTATGCATTTTGTGCAATTATCCAATTTAATATTATCCCCCAACTTGATAGCAGTTATTTTTAACTTTTACAGTATCATATGTAAAACTAAGTAAACCAAATATATATTGTTTTCCAAACACATAAACAAATCGTTGCAGCAAATCACACTTTATTTATGATGTTGACTTCACGAGAATTGAGCCACTAAAGTTAATTAATGAAATATATAATTCCAATTTGTACCATTTGCATTTTAGCTTTTAAATTTAAAGCTTAAAATTTTCTTATGGGAAATTCAAGTTCACCTTAAGTTAAAATCCTAGCATAAATAACATAATTTTCAAAAATGTCATCAAAGACTAAATAAGACGTTGATGAGGCCAAACTTGTTTTTAAAATTGTTACCAAGAATTTGCATAAGCAAAAACAAAGAAAATGGTAATTTCCAAATGGCAAATACATGAACATATCATGAAAGAATGAATATGAATAATAAATACAATGATAAAAAAAGCTATAGATAAATTCATTAGGATTAAAAAGTGATGATCTACTGAATCTTGTCAATTAAAGAATTGCCAATTGCAAATTTTATCACCCACTCAAATGTTCACTGATATCACTAATGTGACCATATGCACTAGGATATAACTAGTATACTAGGATTAAACCCACATTAATATTATTCATTTAGATAGTCTGTGAAATTGAGAAATTTATTCTGCTTGTTTGATAAAGATGAGTTTTATTTTTAATTCATATGGTACTAAGTTGCATCATTTAAAGACACATTATACTTAGCTGAAATGGTTGACAGTATAATATGTACATATCTTTTTCAATAGCAAAATTCTATCTAAAATCAATTGATTCAGCAAAATGATTTTAATAAAAATATGATTAATTACAAACATCTGTTTACTAGCCCTCAAATTCCTGATTTTTATTTATTTTTAAGTGGAAGTTATTAAATGTAATTTTAATATGTAATATATATATATTTTTTTATAATTGTGCTACATTAATTCTTAATTCCTTTTTTTGGAGCATTTTCCTTAAATTTTTGTTTAAAAATATCTTTAAAAAAATAAAAAGCTAAATCTTATGAATCAGTATGAGTGCTAGATGCATCAAACCTGAAGATTACTGTGCCAGAATGAATTCTTGTGATCATAATCTGGTGTGTCCATGTTTGAAGTTATAGCAACTCTTAAAACTTTTGCAATGTTTTTTTCCATTTATGCTAATAATGTTTGTGTTTGAAGTCGTGATATAGAAAAATTAAGTTTCTTTTTCAAAGTGAAAAAAATTCAAACATTTATATTTGTGAGAAGCTAGTGTAAGATATAAATGTTGATAAATTGAATTTGTATTTTTTTTAAAAAAAATTTGGAATGAAAGAATTCTCTGACCGGTTCTGACAATTTTTCTGTAAGTAATGATTAGTCAAGAACTTTTACTTTATGTATTACTGGCTTAAAATTTCTGCTGTGTGTTAGAATTTATGAAATTAATTAAGTATATGTATAAATATTTGACGTATATGCATTTAGGTTTACTATGCATTGTAACACTTGATAATTAGAAACTCTAGTTTTGATAAAAATATATGTTATTTACGATATTGATTTATCTTTATTGCCCAATTGTTCCTTGTACTAGATAGCTATTAATGTTTTTAAGGTGGTTGTTAATTAATTGCTCTGTTAATTAAAACCTAAGTTGTCTTTAAAATATCTCATTATTTACATTATTGAATTAACCTTAGTGCCATTCTGCTAAATAGCATTTATACTGATGTTTTTTTAAGATTGACTTAACTGCCCAGTTAATTTAAACCTGAGTTCATTAAAATGTATGTTATTTACATTATTAATTTAGCTTTATTGACTAGTTGTTTTCCATGATATATTGAATTTATATTGATTTTTTAAAGTGGCCATCACTGCATAGTTAATTAGAATCCAAGTTTTTCTTAAATGTATGTTGTTTATGTTATTGATATATATTTGTAGCTAAATTGTTAATACATCCTCGAAATTGTTATATACGGTGTATTTGCAAAATATATTCTTTTAAAGGGAAATAATTTTAAAAACTTGATATATAGATTTTATTTACTGAGTATGAGTATCAGTGTTGATTTTTTTTATTTATTTTATATTTGTTTGTTTTGTGTCTTATATCATGTTTGTAAAATGTGAGAAGTTTTTAGTATTTAATTTTGTTAAATTTCTGTAGCGTGTAGATATAAGGAAATATCTGGAATTGAAAATAGTGAAAAATTTAAGTTTGAGATTATAATGCAAAAAGTAATGTAATTTAGGTTGCCAAGATAACGTCAGTGCTTCACATGAAAACTAGAAACTATGCCAAACCCATATCTCATGACATATTTTACTTAATAAACCTTTTATCAGTTTTTTAAACAATGACTGCGTTTTTATGTGTCATTAAGTTTAATGATTTGAAATGCTGTTATTCTTTAGTAAGAACCAATTGGTGCCGATTAGGGTTGCTATCCTAATTATGACATTTACATCATCCTCATTTTTGCAGAAAAATAATTGTTAAATATTGCTATTCTACCCATAATGTTTTATTTTATGCAAAACAATAAAAGTATTTGAAAAATAATGAAGAATATAAATTCTGTCGACGTATTTTTCTAAGATTAATTTCTATTATTTAAAGAATATTTACTGTTATTATTGACTTGAAAAGCTTAAAACTATTGGGCATATTTAGATAAAATAAAAAAGAAATTAATAACTTCCAATTATTTATTATCAAAATATAATGCTTATTGAAATTTTTTAGAGCAATGACAAATATACAGGATGAAGTGAAGTTCAATATCCATGATCTATTAAACTGAAAGCCTGAAATTTATTCATTTGGCAATCAGCTTAGCACCAATAATATAGGAGAACAGACAAACATTGTTGGTAAAAATTCTAAAAACATTTATGTATTTAAAGGTCCTGTTAATTATCTATTTGTCATCTTTTATTCACTTTTTAAGAAATTTGCTAAACAGAAATTTTAATGAAATGACTCACTTCTTGTAATATGAGTGGTTTATTTAGGAATATGACATTGTAAATATATTTATATAAAAATATAAAGTAAAATTTATGTATAAAGTAGTATTTAAAATTTATGTAAAGTTTCTGCATAAAATTAAATGGGACACTTTTATAAAACATAAATATCACACCGTATAAATTGCAGACAATCTACACTAAATATTTCTCACTTGGTAAGTGCTAAATGCTGAAGCATTGTCTATTGATAAGCTGACTCCATTATTATGTAATTAGTTAAATGGTTAGTGTCTTTATTTTGAATACATTAATTCTGCAGTAGAAATAAAATTTTTGTAATATGTCAACCAACATTAAACCATAAGTCAAATAACTAAAGTATAAAAAAAAGAATTCAATGAATCCTCTTGTATTGGAAGCAAATGCAAAATGTCAATTAATTGTAGCTAAACCTATTTGAGACTTAATAAAGAAAGGAACCTTTTAAACCATGGATTATGACAACAAAGTTAAATTATTATTGAATCATTATTATGTTTTACAATATTATTGTTCAGTGTTTTTATCTGTTCAATGTGATTATATGTAAATGTGTATATTGTGAATATGTCTTGCATATTAAATATTTTATTATTAATATATGTTACATTTAGAATATAAATTATGAACTAATTATCATTTATTTAAAACTCTTATGAACTCAGAAACTACCAATTTCATATTTAACAGAAGCTTATTGCTGCTATGAAGCAAAAGTTATCATAATTGTTTTTATTTTTCACAAATAGGTCTATGTAAGCTCTTAGCACATTAGTTTGAAAAATATTCCGTTTGAACTAATTAATAGCAAATTAAAATTATAATTTTTTTTCAAAATCACATTAAACAATCAAATTTAAGAAAAATAAATAAATAAATTTTCTCTCATATAAATTTTATGTATGTATTACATCTAACATATTTAGTTTATATTATGAATTTATTAAACCAGTCTTAAGAAGTTTGATTACTGAAATAATGTTAGTTTCATATTTAACAGACATCTATTATTAATTTTATATGTAATAAAAAGTTTCATATAGTTGCATATATTTTTAATGAAAAGTTAAGTTTTTAATATATTAATTTAACAAATATTTTGCCTGAACTAGATAAATAGTAAGAATAGAAAATATAAAAATCATATCAAATTCTTCAGTAATTATTTTACTTAGTTATAAATAATTTAAATTTAGAAGATTAATTAAGAAGACATAGAAAGTTGCTTGTGAATTTATTGAAACTTCTAAAAATATGTTTAAAATGTCAGTGTTGTTTCTACAGCAATAATTTTAGCAGGTTAAAATCAGTCCTAAACCATGATCTTTATTCACCAAAAAGAAGATTAACTTAATTTTTCTACTTAAAAAAATACAAAGAAGTTTACACTATAAATTTCATTTAAGATTCCATGTTTTTGTAACAATGAACATTTTAAATGAAATGCATTTGTAAATATTTTATAATGTGGATATATTTTTCTAATAAATTGAAAAGTCTCAAAAGCAAAAACTTACATACTGTCGTTTAAGGAAAATTATGTAATTAAAGAAAGGATTAAATGGAATCAAATTGTATGAAAATAGAAGTATGATTCACATTATCAGGATTGTTTGTCAAAAATTATTGAAAAGCAACTTAATCTATTTTGAATAAATTATAAAAAAATGTTGATTATCCAATTTATATAAATATTTAAAACAAAGTTTAATTTCTTTATCTTTTCAAAATTAAAACTTCAAAAGTATGTATGGGAAAATATTTATGCATCTTGTGTTTAATTTGCTCAATATTTTGTTCTATTATATTCACAACTTTTTATTTTTTATTATTTCTGTAACATATATACTTTGGTTAATTTTCTTCGTTTTTTACATTGTCACATATTTTAATTTCTTCTTGGCTTTTATCAAACATGGAAAATATCCATTTGATAACATTAATTTTAATCATTTGTGAAGTATTAAAGCAATTTCAAAAATTTTAGCCTTTATCTTTTGTTTTTATAATTATTACATTTTATAATTTGTTTTTCTGTTTTGTATGTGAAAAGAATTTACCATTTTCTAGAAATAGCTTAGACAATAATCTTAATATTAAAAATGAATAATAAACTCAGATAATAATCTAAATAAAAGTTCAGAATATCTAGCCTGTCTAGCCAATTAGTTATGATTTGTATATATATATATATATATATATATATATATATATATATATATATATATATATATATATACACTTAAAATAACTGATAATATATATATATATATATATATATATATATATATATATATATATATTATCAGTTATTTTAAGAAGACTACAAATGACTTCTTCTTAGAGTTATGCTATTCAGTTTCATTGATTAGAAATTGGGCAGCAATTTAGCTCATCAATTCTCTGTTAGTATAGTGTGGAGCAATAATTCAAAACATGAATGGATTTGTCTTTATTGTTTAACATTTAATTAAATTTAAGCTGTAAAAAGATCGAGAAATTAAAACTTTCTGTGTTTAATAGATAATTATCTTAATTTTTTGAAATTTGTTTTGATCTCAGCTATAAAACAATTTTTTATGAATAAGTCAGCTAGTTTCCAAATGCTTAGCTTATCTTAGCTTTAAATTCTACTTTTTAAATCTTATAATAAAAGTTTGCGCATTTATGCTTCTTTGTACTTAATCCAAATTTATGATTTTCCAGTTGGGTGGGAGCTTATATAATTTAGAAGCAGGCTCCAAGCAGAAAACCCCTCCAATACTTGACCAGCCACTCCCCCTACTAGCCAATAAAGACCTTAGAAATGTCCTCTCACATGAACATTGTGACCACAATCTATTTAAAGTAACCCAAATTGCCTTAATATATTCAAAACGTTGGATCTTTGGTAAAATCAGGATTCGAACTCAATACTTCCAAAAGTGAGATTAGGCAACTGCAGCCTATCTTCTAATGAATGTGTTAACAAATTTTAAACTGAAAATATCTCTAATCTAAAATATCTTTTTTGTAATGGATGACTAGTATTTAGATTTTTTATTAAACTATTTAGATATGCATACTGTCAACATTAAAAAATAAACTTAAAGAAATTCACTATTTTTTTTATCTTTTAAATGCAGTTAATCTCCATCTAATTCAGTTATTTTTCATTTATGTTTATGTAGTTTAAGAATATTACAATGCTCTGCTAGAATAGCAATAGTCTTGATTTAAGTAAAAATTCTTACATTACTTACCTTTTTTCAGTAAATTTATTTCATTTGATTTCTCATTTTCTCTTTTGCTTTTATTCTGCAAGTCCACTTATTTGAAATTTTATCATGATAACATTTAACTATGAAAAATTAATCATGTTCTTCTGATAAGTTGTCCATAAAAATATCTCTTGAATATTTTTTCAGATTTTTTAACAATATTCTAACATATAATTGAATTATTTGCTTAATTACTTTAAAAAAGTTTTTCGCATTATGATTCATAATTAAATTTATATTGTAGGTAGCTTTTTTAGGACGTAGCAATGTTGGAAAATCTTCCCTATTAAAGGCCATATTTAGAAATGTTCCCGATTTAATGGTTAAAACTTCCAAAAAGCCTGTAAGTTATACTGCTAAGTGTTTTAATGAATAATGAATATAGACTTTTCATTACGTTTTCTCTCATGTTAAACCAAATTGTAAGTTTGCATGATGTAATTAAATTTTATTTTGCATGGTTTTTCTGTTCAATGATCAAGTATTTTATAATATATATATATATATATATATATATATATATATATATATATATATATATATATCAAGAAAAAGTATGGTTACAATTCTTAAAAGTAATTTTTAAATTGAAAAACTTGTGCTGTACAATTTCCTTTATAGTTTATAATTTGTAATTATTTTTTTCATTCTATATTCATTTTTTAGTTATTTAATAAATTTCTAATAATGTTTTTAATTTTTGTGTGTAAAGCTTAGCAATTGATAAAATATTCTCAGTTTATTTCTTAGTAAATATGCTTAATTACTGTTATTTTATTTGAAATATTCTCAGTCTATTATTATTTTTAGTCTTTATTGAATTACATCAACCAATAGTTTAAATACTTAATTATTTACACATGTACTAATAATCCTATATGTGTGAATAATTAAATATTTCAACTATTCGTTGATGTAATTCAATAATGACTGAGAAATTTTTGTTTTAGTATTGCACTTTTTTTGCTTAATTATTTGATATCCAAATAAAATCCCGTGATTAAACAAAATCAACTGGGTTTTAATCACTAATTTATAAATTTAAAATAATTGCATTTTTTGATAAAATTAATTTTTATATAAAATAGAAGTTAATTTTAAACAAATTTTCTTTTAAAACTGATTCATTATTACAAAAACTGTAAATGTTTCTTTACAACATTATAAATTTCATCAAATTTATAAATTCTAAAGTTTTAAATAATTAAAACATTCCAATCAAAAATATTTTAATTAAATATTTATTAAAAAAAACATTGTGCTTTAAATTTAAATTATGAATTAAAGTTGGATTGATTTTGGATAAAATATTTTGCCTTCTATTTTATTAGGGAGGAAAAAATTTGTCTTATTTTATGTGCAGGAATGTTAATATTTTAATTGAATTTAAAAGTTTAGAGTAATTAATAAAGCTATTTATTAAAAAAAATGATTTCTCTTAATTTTAATTCTGCAAATACTTTTTCCCTAATTACTTCTGAAATAGATAACATAAAATACATTTGACCTTATAATTTTTGAGCAACTATAATTAATATTTTAAGACAAATGTTTTGTGTTGTCCCTCTTTTAAAAAATTATCAGAATCACTTAGAAAATAAATTCTAGGGTTATTATAAAAATATTTCTGTATAATTTAAAGTCATGTATAAAGGGAAAACCCATTTTATCAATAGTTCGACTTTTCCTGAATAATTAGTAAACTATTTATGAGATACAAGGCAAAGTTTTAAATTTACCAACTTAATAAAAGGGTAAGTAATAACAAAATTTATTGGTGTTTTCAAAATCTTATTGATTAATTTTGACTTAAAAAGATTCAAAGAAATAAGAAAGAAATAAGTAATTGTAGCAAATCAGTTTATTTGAAATTAATATATACTAAAATAGAATTTGACATTATACTTAAGCATTTTACAATTTTATCTACCAAAGAAAAAGTGTAAAATTTCAACAATCATTATCATTGAAGCCCACCAAACACTTTTGATTGAAACTACTGAATTAAAAATGTATTTTTTTTATCCCATTTGTGTAATGTCCGTTTTCTCCTAAATTAACAGAATCAGTATTTTGCTACTCAAACTAACCATCAAATTTTATTTTAAAGATATTTTATTAAATTTATGAGTTTTAAAATTATTTAATTTAACTATATACCTATATGTTTAATACTCTTTCATATAAATTAGGGACATACTAAGAGTCTTCACTTTTTTCAAGTTGGAACCAAGTTACGCCTTGTTGATACTCCAGGTTATGGTTTTCGTGAACCAACTTGGTATCGATCTTCTGTCCAGCATTATTTACTAAATAGAAAAAAGTATGTTTTTACTATTTCTACTGCAAAATCTTGAAAGTGGGTTGCTTTTTTCATGCTCAAGTTAACTAAAATGCTGAATAATCTCATCTTTATTTTTGTAGTAAAATTACATTAGAATTGTTAGTAAACAGAATTATTGTTCTAAAATATATAATTTTTCAGAAATTAAAATCTAAAATATTCTGAAACTTTTTTTAAAAAGTTTTGTTTCTAAATAAATTTATCAATTTTATTTTATTTAATTTATCATTTTATGACTTACACCCACTTTGTATTGTTATAATTTCAAATACCCTTTTGTTTGCTTCAAAGTTTGTAAGTAATTATCCAAAAAATTTAAATTTTACTACATATGCCTATAAAATAGTTATTTTATTTATATATAGTAAAACAACATAAAATGTAATTAATGAAAAACAGTATAAAACATTGTAATGTTATAGTTAATATATTTCAGAGAATTAGCTTTTATTTTAAAATTGTATTTATTAGAAAATTAACACATTTTTTAATAGTATAAAATTAGAGACTTTTAATGCTTAAAAATTTTATAAAATAATTAACAATAGTCGAAAAGACTTCATATCCAGAGTTACAATCTGCAGAAATCACAATGGTGAAATTCTCAGTAACCCCACTGAAATATGTCAGAGATGTGTGGAATATTTTTCTCACCTCCGTAACACCTCTCATTCTGTCAGTGCAACTATTGTGCACTAACAAAATCATCAAGACACCCAGGTACCTCTACCTGTTTGCAATGAAGTTGAACTGGCTGTTAAGATGTTAAAGCTAAACAAGATGTCTTGTCTTGATAGAATTCCAGCTGAACTCTACAGGCATGGAAGAAGACTACTAATGGAACAAATTCATAAAATTATTCTCTTTGTCTGGAACTATGAAGTTCTACCGTCTGATTGGACCCTTGGCATCATTTGTCCAATCTACAAAAAGGGAGATCCTACAAACTGGTAACTACCAAGGTATTACCCTTCTGAACTGCATCTTTAAAATTTTATCGATAATCCTCTTCAACAGAATTTCTCAGTGGGTTGATAGTGTAGTTTGAGGATATCAGTGCGGGTTCAGAAAGGGTAAGTCTACCTCCGAACAAAACTTTAATCTACATCAAACACTGAAGAACCCTTGCATGTCTTCCGTTTAACTTGGCTCTTGAGTAGATAATTCGCGACTCTAGCATTAACACAAGGGCCACTATTTTCACTAAATCTGTACAAACCCTGGCTTATGATGCTGATGATCTAGTCATAATCTCAAGAACAAAAAGTGCCCTAATAGAGGCTTTCAGCCCGTTCAATACATTTGCAGAAAAAATGCATCTTAACATTAATGCAGACAAAACCAAATATATGCCGGTGGTGATACCATCTGTGAGCCCTGAGACCTTTCAAGTTGAAAATCTTAAAATTAAACTGGTTCACAATTTTACATATTTAGGTTCACAAACATTGATTCTCATGATGACGTAATTTCTGTAATAAAGAGAAGAATTCTTGCTGTTAATCTCTGCTTATATGAACTGGGAACTTTCATAAAATCAAAACTAATCAAAATATCTACAAAAATCACCCTTTACAAAACAATCATAAGACCTGTTCTCACTTATGGATGTGAAATCTGTATTCTAACAAAGATTCAGTCAAATCAAATTGTAATATTTGAACAAAAAGTCCTAAGAAAGATTTTTGGTGCTGTCAATGAGAATGGAGTTTAGAGGCACAGATACAATTTCGAGATCTACAGACTTTTTAAGGAAGCTGAGATTGTCAATTACATTAAAATCTGTCGCTTGAGATTTGTAGGCCATATCTGTCGAATGAACTCCTCGTCTTTGACCTCAAGAATTTTCAATTATAGGTCCATTGCAAACAGATCTAGGGGTTGGCTCAAACTTAGATGGACTGATTATGTAGAAGAAGACTTTAAAGTGCTAAAAATGACAAATTGGAGAACTGTTGCCTCCCGGAGAACACAATGGAGGAGTGTTCTGAGGAAACCCTAGCCCACCCCGTGCTGTCGTGCTGAAGAAGAGGAATACTTAAAAAAAAGTTTGTGAAAAGGCTTAGTTATAAATCTTATTATGAAAAATTCTTATGTTTTTCTTGTGAGAGGATGGTGTGTTAAAGCTTATTCTTAGGAAATTTTGTGCATTGATAGAAAATAGCTAGATTCTGTGATTATTCTATTATTTTGTGATTATCAAAGGTAATTCTGATAAATTATGTGGTTAATTTTTGAAATTCACTTTCATATATTTATTTTATCATATTATATATCATTTATATATTTATTCTATCAACTGTGAATTCACCAAATTCACAAACAAAAGTAAAGTTTAAATTGTTAAAATATAAAGTCACTTGATAAAATTTCTTGTTACCTTGTAATTATAGTTTTCACTATATTTAATTTAGGGCAAAGAGATTTAAGAAAGAACTTATGTTTTGTGTAGGTGTACTTCAAAACTGCAGATTTTCCAAGATAATTCACTAAATTGAATCAGATGATTGGGCCATTTGAATAATTATCTTATTATAATCAGATTTATTAAAAAATAATAAAAAGAAAATAAACTTTGAATTAATTTCATTTCTTTTAGTTTAGTGAAAACATTTTTATTGGTTGATGGAGATATAGGAATTCAAGAATCTGATGAAATCACAATCAAGTTTTTAGAAGAATGCAGTACTTCTTATTGTGTAAGTTCTTTAAAGCAGTGTAAAATCTGTTTTAATCTTTGCTAGCATAGATATATAATATGGAACTATGTAAAAAAAATGTTTTACTTTGCATCTTAAATAGTTTTAAAAATGTGTTTTGTTGCAAAAATATTTTAATGTTGTGTGCATGATGGAAAAATGTGACATATAATTGGAACTTAAATAAATATCATTTTAAAAAATAATTGAATTTACAATCTTGCAAGTTTTTTCAAAAAACAAATCATTAAGTAATGTTTTCTTTGTAAGGTTTCTCTAAGCTTTAATTAATAACAATAAATTAATGTTTTCAGTAAGAAAAATTTAGTTTAAATTATTTTATATTTTCAATTCCCTGAAAAATATGTTTGAAAACATTATTTTAGAGAAAGGATAAAATATGTGTACTTTTAATTAATAAGAAAATAAGATAATTTTTAATTTTCTTATTAATTAAAAGTACACATATTGATTGCAGTACTTAAAGGATATGAATTTAGAAGAAAAACGATATTTTATTTAAGAAATTTTTCGATTTATTAAATGATAAATAGTAAAAAATATTGAAATGCTTTTTGAAATTTGCTTGGTAAACCATGAGAACTCTAATTTGATAAATTATTAATATAATATGTATTGAATCAATTTATGCACACACAGGAATATTAATTAATGAATTGAATTAAAATGATTGAAAGTATTGAAGGAATTGCATTTTTTACTTTATTTAATTCTCAGACTTGTTAATGGATTTTTATTTCAATCTTTTCATAATCAATAATGTTGTTTTCATTAATTGTTATAAAATTATATTATTTAATCCTTTTCTTTTTTTATGGCAAAATATTAAGCTTTTTCTTTAATTTTTGAACTTTGAATTTTCAAATTAAAATAAAATAAAATGGTATTAGATAAAAAAAAATATGATAATTTTAAAAGTAAAACCAATGGAAAATGTAAAACAAGATTTAATTTCTGTATTAATGCAACTGATGTCAATGCTGTTTTATTTCTTTCAATATGATTTTTTTTTCTCATATGAATTATATTCATAAAATTGTATATATATATTCTGGAAAAGTTTGTAATGACATCTACAGTATGATTTTTGTATCTTTTTTTAAAATATTTGTTCTCTAAAAATTTTAATTTAATATTTATACCTTTAATATAAAGACATTTTTTAGGTGGTCATGACAAAAATAGATAAAGCTATTGATAGTCGACGCCTGAAAAATTTACTACATTTTCAAAAGATTAGAAATGAATTCAATTCTGTCTGCTGCTTTCCACAACCTTTTATGATAAGGTATGTTTGTAAATTTTTAGATTGATACAAATAGGTGAAAGATTGCAATGAAACTTCTCTTAATAAGTACATTTCCTTGTTTAATCTTATTCTAACAAAACAGTTTTCATTTAATTCCAAAAAAATTAATGAATAAAATTTTTAGTATTTGAATCAGTGTAAAATAAGATAATGCATTTCATCCCTTCAAATTTATTTAAATGTATTATTTATAATACCTTATTCTATACTTATAAATCTTTCTAAAAATATTTAAAATTTAACAAAAATATAAATTATATTGATAATTAAATAAATTTACAGCACACATACTACCATTTTATTAAAGTGATTCTTCATTTTATTAAAGTGATTCAAAGCATAATTCATATTACCTACTTGTACAGTTTGACCATACACTGTATGATTTTTGATGACTTGTAAGATCTTAGGTAAAATTTTACAGATTATCCAATTACTCTGAAATTATAAAGCTTCCTCTCTAATTTTTTTAGTATGACTGGTTTGAGATCATAAAATATATACTGCATATATAATAAAGAACCTTAAGAGACAAAAATTATGTATATTGTATAATATTTTTAAAGGAAAACCTTCACAATGTTTGTTTCTCAAACTTAGTTCTTTATTTCAAAATCAACTTTCGTTCACTTTTAATTTAGTTTAAGTTTAGCAATAATGACTGTTTAATTATAGATTTTGTTTGCTAAAATTGATAAAGATATTTAAAGTAAGTATGCCATTTTTAAAGTGAGCAAATGTCTTTAAATACTGGAAGTTCAATCAGTCAGCATTTGCAACATTTAAATTCGTCTTGTTGAAAATATTTTTCAGTATAAATTATTTAACAGTTAGACATTATTTTCCAAATGATTGTAATTACTGTAGTATGTACCTTTTAATATGGAAATGTATCTGAGTTGTTTCATACCTGAGCAAAAATTTTAAATGAATATCTTATATAAATTGGTATAAAAGATTTTAAAAATGCATACATTTAAAATTTTAAATGTTGATAAATAAGATGATACCACCATTTTTCATGCTTTCATTGACCTCCTTATTTCCCTTAAATGTTATTACTTTACTGAAGTTATTTATAATTTCTTGCTAAAAATTAAAATACAACTTCGTAAGTTCTTCAGTAGTTTTCATCAATATATCCTCCCTCATTAACTCATTTTAATCATTAGTGTCCATTTTTATCATCATATTTTACAAACAAATACAAAACAGATACAAAATGTCATCAATTAGACTCAAACTTATCAGAATTTCACTAAACAGCATAATTATTCAAAATTTAATCCAAAAAGAAATATCCAATATTGTATTTGAAGAATTGATGTTTAGGCCTTGAATTCCACAGTTCATGGGTTTGAATTCCACCTCAGACATGTATGTTTATAGTAGTTTGGAATTACTTCCAGCTGTGTAGGTTCTGGTCGAATTGGCCCTTATGTACATAAAGTAATTATTGATATGACAAGCAAAACAATCTATAAAGAAATAATATTAACATATAATTACATTCACATTGCATTATATCCACTACATTATTTGCTAAAGGTTCATCCTTTATCAAAAGAGAATGGTGACCAAATCCAGTGTGTCAATATCTTCTCATCAATAATTATGAAAAAATCATTTATTTTGGGAGAATTTAAAATTTTTTAATAAGAATTATGTTTTGAAAGATGTTTGTTAAGCAAAATTTCACTGTATTTCTTAAATTTGTATATTTTAAATATTAATTAAGCATCACTAATGTAAAATATATATTTATTTTAGCTCGACTACATATGAAGGTTTGGTATACTTCTTAGCTTTCCTTGGACATATTACTGGAAACCTAAATTTGAGTGAATGATATCAAAAACTTGAACTATTTGCTTTGATGTTTTTGGAAGCGTTTCTATCCATTTATTTTTGCTGATTATGAATAATGTGATAAGTTTAGTTAGCAGTTATGACAATCTTGAAGATAAACATGTTGGAATTAACCAAGCATTAAATGTGCTCTTTTCCATAAAAAATTCAAGCAACACAGCAGTTTTTTTACTTTTAAAACTTTTTGTGAGTATTTCTGTAATTTATTTATAGAGAAACTGATTAAAAAACATAAAATATATATCTTACTTTTTTCTAATATTTTTATTTGTGTGTGCTCTTATTAAACTAATAACTTCTTTTCAACTGAACAACCTACACATATTTTGAAGTGTATGCCAAAAATACTTTAAGGAATACCAAAATGCAATAGTAGGCAAAATTTGACTATTTTGATTAAACAAGAATAATAACTCTTCAGTCATCTAAATGAAATCCCCTAAAAAAATGGAATACAAATAATTTTCTTTAACATATGAAATGTATATTTCATTCATACACAATTATAAAAAGCAAAAATTAACAAAGAAAAACAGACTCAATATGTACTTACTACTATAAATTGGGTTTTAGTTTTTCACTCATAATTTTAATAAAATAGTTTTCGGTAAATTTGCTGTTTAGACAGCCCCCTTCATTTTTGGAGGTGACAAATATCCATAAAAGTAACAATAATTATTATATAATAATTAAAATAACAAAATATATTTATGAATTATAAATGAATATAAACATATATGAATATGAAGAAACATTTTGAATGATTGCTTTTTACCAAATAACAAAGAAAGAAATCAAATTCCATAAACATGCTAATCAGAATCACTTCCATCAAATTTATGATTAGGAAATAGGAACAAATAAACGATGATCAGTATGAATAATTACGTGAAAAGTTACATTAAATAAAACTGAATTTGAAGTCATATATTCATATTTCAAGTATGATTAGAATAACAATTAAATAATATATTATATGATTGTGTGTATGTAGTAATGTAATTTTTATTTTTCATGTATGCATCAATAAATTATAATCTTATTTTTACTGTCATGTTTTTTAAGCACTTCAATTATGGAATTGAAATCCAAAATATTTCTCATTCAAAGTGAGTTCAAATCTGGCATTGTTAAGATCCATCATGTTCATTAAAGGCATCTGACGCATATTAAATATGTCGTGGTTGCAATGTCTTCCAAGTGAAATGATACCTCTGGCAGACCAAGTATTAGTATCTTCTTCTTGGTACCTGCTTCAAAGTCGCAAAGATTCCACCTGGCTGCTTCTATCTAATTAGTAGAGCCCAATTCAGGGTTAGGTACATGGAAGCATGCTGATGCAACAACAAAACAATTACTTTATATTAACTTAATTTGTGGTAAATAAAACCTTGTAAACCATTTTACTTACTACAAATTAGGCAAATCACTTAAATTTTTTGTCTCTGTGATCTGGAGAAAAAAATAACAACTTGCAACTTGATGTGAAATTTCACATTTAAAATTGCTTCTTAGATTGCATCATTCAGACTATTAATATAAACCAAGATTATTTTTCTTATAAAAACTTTAAATCAATGAACTACATTAACTTGAAACATTGTAAATGCATGAATTTCACCATGAAGTTATTTTATCTGATTTCATAATTATAAAGCCTTATTATTAATAAATTTTTATCTGCCTTTAATGTAAAAAACTAAATTATGTCATCAACGCAAAATGCAGATAAGCAATCAAATAGAGCATGGAGAGCAAAAACATTTTGCACCTAGAATGAAAATGAATTTCCTTCCAAATACACATAAATTGAAACAGAAGTTTCTGTTTATATATATTCTTTAATAAAATTAGAAATATTCACAGCTAATACTATTAAGAACAGTTTTTTTTTTCAAAACATACTTAGTATATATATTTTAAACCATAAAGTGGTTATTTCTTTTGTTACAGTTGAGATACAGAGAATATTACTTTATTACGATTCTTATTGGCTTAAAATATCCATGACGTCAGAGAACGTTTCATCCACGTCACATCGTATTGAGATGGCGTTGTAAATCCGACTTGTCGACGAATTTGCGGCTTGTCTTCAAATCGCATTCTTCGAGCGGCAGCAAACAAGGCGAAGTTCACCATCGAATGTCCGAAAATATTGTCGAAATTCATTTTGTTAATAAAACGATTTCTTATATAAAGAACAAATGATCGGTTTGAGAAGCAATTTTCCATTGATTTAAGTCATTAACATGTGGACATAGCAAAGGAAGCAGCGGTGAATGAGAACTTATTAGAAATCGATCTACCACTTCCACGAACCCACCTTCTGCAGTTCCTTAAGCAAAGACTCAAACATCAATGGCAAACCAGCTGGGACGACTCTTTAACTGGCCGCCTCACACACAGTATCATACCCCATGTTACAACGGACAGGCTCATTTCAAATCCAATGATCATCTTTCTTATAACAAATTATGGACCCTTCCCAGTGTACTTTCACCGATTCGGTAAAGCCTCAACCCCACTTTGCAGCTGCGCGAACGGCAGTGAAGGTAATGCTTTGCATTATGTGGAACACTGTAGCTATACGGTGGGCCTCCACCTAATTCGCCATTCCTCTCAATCTGACATCGCTTTCATCAAGTTTATTATTGGTGATAAATTTAGAGTTAAAAGAGTGATGAATATTATGTCCATGCTGGTTACAAAAGGACTGGACTTATGTGCCTCGCCAGTACAAACCACATCACAAACACAAAATGACTGTGAACTTAACCTCTCAGATGATGATTAAAGCAAGGAGAATTGCTTTATTTTTCATATTGTCTGTTACACATCTTACTGTATTTAGCCTAGAATTTTGTTTTTCATGTTTTTCTCTTATAAGTAAGAATCATTATATCTTTTCTAAGCTGGATTTCTCAAATTAACGAGACTTGTTATGTCAATTCTGTACTTGTTAAATTTTTATGAATGATTCACTCTATCTCTAGTATATCTAACTATTTCGTCGCCTACTCTATCTTTTTTTCTTTAATGTTTACCTTTGCCGATTTTATTTTTCATGGAATTATTGTATCTTATTCCTGTAATATGTGACCAAATGTTTTTTTTTTAAATATTTCACTTTAATGCAAATTTGTTAACCAAATTTAAACTAAAATAGATGCTGCGGTTAATAGTAATTTCAACCACCTTTTATACTTATTTAATCTCCTCTGCTTTAATTTACACATTACTTATGTTTTCATCTTTAATTTTAAATTTTTCCTCTCTTATGTACTGAAATGTAATTTGTTCCAATGAGCCTCTTTCTCTGACATGTGTCACAGATATAGGCTTGAAAGTCCAACATTGTTTTCATTTTTAGTGCTCAACTACGTAGTCAAGTTCTGGGTCTCAGCGGGCACCTGGCACTTCGTGCGAGGTGTTTATTCCTCTAATTTGAAGAGGGGTGGAACCTGATAACCGATAGGTACAGACCAGGGCCTCCTCTTCTCGTTGTTGTTGTTGTTGCTTTGTACCTGTTTCTATCTAACTGGTAGAACCCAACTCAGGGCTAGGAACAGGGCAGCATGATGATGCAACAACAACGGTTATAGGAAGAAACGAACAAACTTTATGTATTATCCTGAAATTTGGAAGTAATTATTTTTCAATTCCTTGCGTTCTATATCCCAAATCGATTCCAGAAAGACAATTCTCTACGCTGAATATTTCAGGGCTACTTTGAAAAGAAATCAGCCCCTCTCCCTTTCGTCAGCCAGTCTGCTGCTGTTGGACACAAAGCTTGAGATAAATACAGAATTTTTCTTTATTCTTTGACGATGCATAAGAATTTCACAAAAATTTTTTCAATAACTAATTTTTTGTGTTACGCTTTTTATTAAAAGTGAATCTACGATTTTTCTGATGCTGAAATCACATTTAAATGAATCTTAGAAAATCCTGAAAAGAAAATATTTTAAAGTAATTTGATCAGTTTTTTGACATTTTTCCTTTCCTCATCCTTGTCGGTTTCTTTTTCACTTGGGAAAGAAGGCATCCAAGTATAATTAATCATTCGCCAAGTGAAAAAATTTGAAGTCAAAATCATTAGAACTTTTTTTATGCAGCATTAATTTTTCTCTCTCTCTAAAATAAAGGTTTCGAGAATATTGAGTTATTGCCATTTAGATTTAAATTTGCCGAGAGTTAAGGTCATTGTATATTTGCATATTTTATTATTTCTTTATACTTTATTAAATATTATATTGAACATGTGTATTAGGGTAGTTTAATGAGCTAATAACTTAAAAGTTCCTTGTAAAGGTGTGAGCCCTTAGATAATGTAACTTATTTATCTGGCTAAATTCACAATAACGATTACTCTAAATAAAGAAATATAACACTATTTATACAATTATTATAATGTATTTTATAAAAATAATTCTAATTATAAAAGCAATTTATTAAGAAATGGGACATTGCATATTTTACACATATTCATTTATTTTATTCAAAATTTTTTTGTTGGATTATTATATTTCTTATTGATTTTTAAAAACAAGAATTTTTTAGAACAAGAAACTAAAGAAAAAATGTTTTTAATTATATTCTTACAAATTTTCATTAATGATATTTCAGTTTTATGGAATTTTCTCTTCTGCGAGTGATTTCTTGTTATTGTAGTTAAAATAAGATTTAAATTCTTTTTATTTAGGAAAGGAAACGTGTGTGTGTGTGTGAAATATTAACAAAGTATTACTTTGTTAATATTTCTTTTATTATTATTATTTTTGCATATATTTCTTTTTATTATTTTTATTTATATAATAATAAAAAGAAATATATGCAAAATATTATCAAAATATATGCAAAAATAATAATAATCTATATTATTATTATTTTTGCATATATTTGTTAATATTTCTTTTATTATTATTATTTTTATTTATTATTGCATAATTTATAACAAAGTATTACTTTGTTTATATATAAACATTGCAAGTATTACTTTCTAAACTTGTTATTTCTTATAAGAAAGTATGTCAAATAATGTTTTAAAACATTAAAAATTTTTACGTTTTGAATTTTTAGTAATACATAATCACATGCAGATGTGTCCTAATGATGTATTTGTCTGATGAAAAATGATATTAATAGGACATCATTTTGTTATTTTGAACAGAACAGATTTATTTCCTTAATCAATATTATTGTGATTTTTCATAGGCATATATATAACTTGACTTATACAAATAGTTAAACATTTAGGACTCTAAAAACATTGTAAATCTTGCTGCATGCACTAAAATAAATGAACAGAATTTCATGAGCTTATTTTTTAAGAATCTTTTGCATTATTAGACCCAAAAATTACCGCGTAACATCAACAAAAATAATTCAGTTAGAATGTAGGCATTTTAAATGCATACAAACAGTACTGGTTGTTCTCCGAAATTTTACCTGAAAAAAATTTAGAGGTTTTCGTCATTTTCAAATTTACAAAATGTTTAGTACAAAATAATAATGCTAAAATTTTTGAGAAAAGTATGGGACTAAAAATAAAATAATAAAAGGGATAAACGAACCTATCCACGAAAACGTGATACCAGAAACACATTAAAAAAACATTACTAGAAAATATTTTTCCATCTCCTACACCAGGTGTTATATAAATAACTCCTGTTATATAAATTTTATTTTGCATACTTCAGCAGGAGATGCGAAATATATGAACTCAGAAAATCAATTGTTGAACTAAATAAACCAAATATTCAGCTACCAGGACCTGGGTGTCCTAGTGTAAGCTTACTGCGTCTCACAGGTCGACACTTTCCTGAACACATCCCATCAATGGGGGAAAAATCTACTCCAACCAGGCAGTGTTTTATATGCTGTCGTAAAACCGTTGAACAAGAGAAGAGAATAAGGCATGAGACAAGAGTTTATTGTAAAATGTGCAATATATAGGCCTTAGAGCAGTACCTTGTTTTGGGATATACCATACTGTATTATACTAAGATTTTAAAAATTTATGCATTGAAAATCATATTTTTGTCTTTTTATATTATATTAATTTATACTAGTTATATTTAGCTTCAAAATTTCGTTTAATTTGCTCAATATGAATAACATGTACGTGTAATCAATGTTTTATGTGTATGTAAAAATTATAAATATAGTATTTATATTATTTAAAACTTTATTTTTGTAATAAAAAGCATTTTCTAATTCTTATAATAATATAAAGAATAAAATTAAATAGTCAAAAAGTTTTTCCATTTTGGGTCCATTTTTCTGAAATATATGTCTCAGTTAAGGAGTTAAGGAAATATGTAAGATTTTCGTTTATGGAAAGATTCAGCAGCTCATCTCTCTCGTTTTCCACCAGCAATCCCTTCTTCTCTTGCACTTTTGATTCTTCCTAAGCTTCGAGGTTTATTTTTTGACATGACACAAAAATGATTAGATTTACAATAAATATCTACGAATAAAATTGACATTATAGTTAAACTAAAATGGAAGTTTTATGGAAAATTCTATTTGTTTAGAAACGATTGAACGCGAGCTTCGTCCGAAGCATGATAACTCCTCAACTCCTCCTTCGTCGAACCACGGATGCACAAAAGTCGTTGGAATCTCTCACCATTCAAATAAGCCAGTAAATGCAATTACTGGATCATTTATGATGTTTTAAAGGTAAAAATATATTTGAGGGTGCCCCTTGGCGAGATTGGTGATTTATGTTTGGAGCCAATCCTGTTCGCGCGGAACGGTGTGCAAGCAGTAATGGTGGCCGAAACACAATGAAATTTCAAAAATAATGCAGTAAGCACATAAAAAAAAAGAAAAAAAAGTATTCACTTTATTTTGCTGGAATATCCTCACTTTGAGGCTTACAGAATTCTCTAATAGCACCTACAGACGTTGTTTAAATTTATCCTGAGAAGGAAACCAATCAGAACCGTGAATGGATTTCAGAATAACGTTTAGGGTTACCATAAATAGAGCAACATCGCCCAGCTTGGCGATAAACTTGGCGAGAATTCAAGGGGCACCCTCAAGTATAGTCTACCCGTTTTAAATTTCCTACACCCAATCATTGAAGAAGAAACAATTGTTGAAGCATTTTCTTATTTATTAACAATTTTTTCTTTTTACACACAGGATAAACTGCATCTGTTTCGACAAACTGTACGAATTGTGCATTGTTAAAATCAGTGCATACCCTCAAAATTAAATAATGATGAGTAATCCAGTTGGTGTCTATTTGTTTTGGAAGCTGAAACAAAATCGTTATAATTATTATTATTTTGGAAGTGAAAAACGGGTGTAATTTGTTTACTAAAAGACTTATCAAAGTCTGAAGAAAAGCTGAATCTACCGAATTAAAATTATTAGAGAAATAATATTTTTACTATTGCTGATCTTTACACTCACAGAGATACATCCATTTTCCCACAAATAACATGCTTCAAGCATAATGTTTTTCTCATAAGATACTTTTAACTATAAACGAATTAAATTTTAAGTGGATTTTAATTATTACGCTGATGGAATCAAATTTTTATCCGCTTTTTTCTCAAGAAATATAAATATTAATACCTGGTAAAAAAAATAATTTTAGGAAATTTAACAAACTTTTTGAGCCCACATATTTTACAAATCTGCTTTCTGTTATTTATGGACATGAGTGTAAATTAAATGTCCTTCGTAAAGTGAGTTAAATAAAAATTATTTTCTGCTTTGAGTCATTATTATTATTTTAAGCAATTTTTGATATTGTACAAATTAAATCTGTAAAATTTCTTGAATTTTATTAGAAGATTAATTTTCATCAACACTCGACCTTCTTCAGATCAAGTCGTTTCTGTTCTCATCACTGCTCTTGTTTGAAATCGGTTTTTATCGTGTGTCGAAGTTTTATCCAGTCGACCCGGTGAAGCGAAAAATTATAGTCTTTTGGTTGCAATATCCAGCAGCGATTTTACAAACTCTCAATGTTACAGAACTTTGGCGATAAAGAAACTGTGCCTAAACTATTAGGAGCATAGAACCACAGCACATGCATAGCTATATTGTTACGTTCAAAACCTGATGCATCTTATTTAGCAGTCTACCTTCTCATGTGTTTCATTTGTATTAGTTATTGTAATATAACGTCCTAATAATATTCAATGAAGAGTTTAAGTATTTTATTAAAATATTCACGTAGATCGTCCACTTTAGTTTGTAACTGATGCAGGTAATGTATGATCATTATTTTAAAATTAATTTTTGTGTAGAATTTTATTTATTTATTTTAAACTTGCTAAAGTATTCAAAAACATTACAAAAATGACTCATCGGTATTACGAACGAAAATTAATTTATGTATTACAAAAATTGCTTAGGCTCATTGTGGAGCATTCATTGCACCGTGCTTTGCATTATGAAACCACAGAAGCTAAAACTATGTTCCCTTATCAGGAAGGTAGTTAGTTCGATACCTGACTTGAAGATATATCATTGGGTTGAGTGGCCATATGCTTGTTAATATGTCAATAGAGCTCAATGATTTTCTGCGAATATGTTGTTAAAAGATTATAATACTAGCTTAGATGTCAACCTCGTCATTTAATGTAAAGAAAGAAAAAAATCATTCTAAGTGGTTTTATTGGTAAAAATGAGCAGCAGTCAGAAGCATATGTAGCAATATTTTACCCTTTGTTTAAAATATTTTAATTCAATAAGAAATTTTCATTTAAATCGTAGCTATTTCCTTCAAGAAAATAAAATTTTAATTGTTTGATTCGAGCATTCCGATACCAATAATAAACAAATCATAATTCTCACATAACACTATAGATACTATCATACATATTTATTTAAAGTAATCTGAGTTTGTGTGAGATAATAGTAAAATAATATGCAAAATCTTTAATAAAATTTAGGACTGTAAACACGATTTTTAATTCCAATTAATCAATTCAATCGAGATGAAGATCATGTACTTTTATGAACACGTGAAAACTTGGCGAAAAAAAATTTAAAAAGTGTACTGTAAAATTATTTTGTCATTATGAATTCTTATGAAAGAATCTACATTAAATAATAATAAGCAATTGAATTTCAAATAGGAAATAAATTGCTTACTACCAATAACATTATGAAAAATATTAGTTTATATTTTATAAGCTACATCAGACGTTAAAAAAGGGTGTCTGTCTGCTATATGGCACATAGTCCCATTGGGGCTGTGCAGAATCGCTAGCAAGAGATTCTGGGCACATAATTTTTGTAAACTGGGGCTGCTGGTAGCCACTGTCTCTGGCGCCCCTAACTCAAATCTAAAGAATTGTATCTTCTCACTACTCTACTGTGCCCAGCGTTTTTATTCTATGTAGGCGGAGTCATCGGGCCACGCCTATATTCTAGATGTGCGAATGGTGAATCCCACTCAATCAATTGTATTAAGGGAATATCTTTAACATCCTATTTTCTGTATCGGTTTAATGATTTCAAAATGCGAATTTCAGTCTTTAAAAAAATTGTTTTACACTCCTATAGATTAATCAATCATAAGTACAAATTGATAAAATCCATGCTTTTTAAATTATTTTCATTTATGCGTGTATTTCGAGGTGATAGTTCATTAGATTCACTGTTTAGAATTCAAGTGAAAGAAAATTTCCCCTTCATTTGCAATTTTTATAGTTCTTTGGAACTAACCTTAGAAAGATACAGAGACCGTTATTTGCATAATAATGCTTTCTGTTATGGAAAATCAATATCTGAGAATTTTTGCACTTGAAACTATAAGACAACAGAGATAATATATTTTGAAAGCTTAATTACTGTATATATTGAAAAATTATAATACTTGTGGAAAATTAGTTCGAAAGAAATACAAAAACATTTACAACAATTAATTTATTGCTTGTGGATGAAATTATATTAATAAAGTTCTGGCCGACAAAACAGTAAGTCTTTCCCAACTGTTTTCCTTTGGATAAGAAATCTGTGATCTTGAAATAGCATCATCAACAAAAAAAAGTTGAAATTTCAAACGTACTCTTGATATCAAAGCAAATATGTTCATAACGACACATAATGCTGGGATGATGTATTTCTACTGTACATTTGAGGAAGGAATTTATGAAATGAGCGAAACGTTTCTCCTTATTTGAAAATGGTTCCTTTTCGTCATTCCCCTCAATTAATAAAATGAAATCACTAATAAAACATATGAGAGAAATACCATTTTTTTCAATGTTTGAAGATTTTAAGACAGATGAAAGGGGAGAGATTCACTATATTTATTGTCACAAATCGTAATACTTTTTAAAGTTTTAATCCTTACTTTGAAGCACAAGATTGAATTTCACTGCACAAGCACAAATAACTATTTACAAGAAATATTTAAAACGCCAGACATAGCCAGAAAGCGTAACATATTTTTAAATCCGTAATCGAAACTGATATAGTAAGCAGAATGAAGAAGTTGTCAAACCTAAAATTATAATTAATAGAAATAGGAGCATATAAAACACTTACAAGAAGTTGACAATACAATGACAGTGGCAACATTCTCCCATCTTTTGTATTGCGTATAAACATTCATATTGCAATACAAAACGTCACTTAAAAAAAAATAATAATAATTACGAAAAGAAAATGTTAATCTTAACACACAGAAAATTAGTCATTAGAATAGTTCACAAGTCCAATCGTTTCACTGGAACAACTCTTCGACCAAAGCGGGTTTTCTTAATAGCCTGTGATTGTTCTTCCCGATGCTCACCAGCTTGTGAAGACGTCTTATTCGAATTAGTGGACCCGCGGTTATTATCACCAGTAATATAAGTGTCATTTTCTATATTTTCAGGTAGGACTTCTGATATTTCAGTCGGACTCATTTCTAAGGGATAGATTCTTTGTACCGGTCGAATGATTTCTCCATTGGCTATACGTAGTTTAGCAACTAGCTCGATGTTATCTTTACCTTTTAACAGCACAATAACGCGTCCCAAAGGCCAGTTTAAACGTTTCGCATTGTCTGAACCAATGAGAACCACATCTCCAGGGGACTGGTTATGTCTTTTCGATGGTAATCTTTTATTTCTTATAGGTTCTGCCAAATATTCCTTTTGGAACCGTTGGCGTAATTAACAGCGTAAGATTTGTAAGTAACGAACACGTTTACGCAGATGTTATGGGTCTACAATGTCCAAGTCGACACACTTTCATTTCCCTTTATATCTTGTAGGAAGTTAGAAGGTTTGATAGCCCTCAACTCATTTGGATCATCATAAAGGTATGAAAGTGGACGTCCATTGACTATACATTCACATTCGCAAAGCAAGGTAACCATTTCTTCGTACGTTACTCAAGCCCGTCCTAATACTTTCCTCAAAAGCTGTTTAACGATGCCTATCATTCTCTCCCACCAACCTCCATACCATGGCGCAGATGGTGGATTAAAATGCCATTTTATCTTTTGAATAGCACATTCAGCAATAATTTCCTCCCATTTTATAGTGTTGAGAGCTCTGGATGTTCCCAAAAAATTAGTTCCGTTATCTGAGTACATAACAGAACTACGTCCTCTTCTAGCAAAAAAATCGCCGCATAGCTTGCATAAATGCTTCGGTGGATAAAAAGGTTACTAATTCTAAGTGTATAGCACGGTAAACTGCACATGTAAAAATCACGATCCAAGCTTTCTCACCTCTTTTCAAGAAAGTAGGGCCTGCTAGATCAATTCCGGTCACTTCAAACGCAGCAACGCGATTGATTCTATCAACAGGAAGCGGAGCAGGAACAATTGGTACTACAGGCTTTGATGTATGCTTCTTACATATTACACATCTTTGCAATACTTCTTTAACAATCCTCCGGCCCCGAGGAATCTAAAATTGGTCCAAAGATGAGACAAGGTAATTTGTACTCCAGCATGATGAAGTTCTTTATTAGTATAATCAATGAATCTCCTCATAATTGGATGATCTGGTAGAACAATGGGTCTAACAAAGTCCTCTGGATCTTGTCCAAGAATTAGTCTTGATCGAACCTTCAATACGTTATTTTTTCGTAAAACTGAATTGTTTGGGTATACTTCTCCCATTTATCTGATGGCCATTCTGATTGGATTATTCGTATCAGAGCTTCTTCGTCTCTTTCAATTTCTTCGTACGACAGTTCCTTTGTCAACTTGTAAGAATTTACTCTGATATTCTGGCAAAATCTCAATATCCAAGCAGTCATGCAAATGATCCTGGGATAATTGGAAAAGTATAAAAATCTTTCTCTAAAATTTTCTTTGGGTTCTACTTTCAGGTTCACGACAACAGTCTTTCGACGTTCTACCATTGACTCTTCAGGTAAGATTATCTCTTTGTGTGACCAAGCGTCTGGGACTTCATAGAGCCATTTTGGACCCTCCCATTATCGACTCTGTAAACGTTCAGACCAATTACACGAGGATGAAGGTAAATCTGCTGGATTCATATCTCCAGGAACAAATCGCCAATCTTCTACATTTGTCAGTTTTCGTATTTTTAATCCTGTTACCCACAAATGTATTTCAGGATTATGAGTTATTAATCCATGCTAAGACTATCATTGAATCTGTCCAAAAATATGTCTTCAAAGGCAAGTTCAAAGCTTTTGATATTGTCGATGCAATTCTAGCTCCAATGGCAGCTCCTAAAAGCTCCAGACGTGGAATTGTAAGCCTCTTAACGGTAGCTACTCTAGTTTTTGCTGAAACCAACGAGACTCTCACTTCCTGGTCCAATTCGCATCAAAGGAAATCACAACAAGCATACCCATATGCCGAAGCATCTGTAAATATGTGGATGGTAGCATTTTCTACACTTCCCTTCAGTGTTCTACGAGGAATTCTACATTTATCAATGAGATCTAAATGTCTAGCCCAACGCCGATAGCTTAATAGCATATCTGATGGTAATTCATCGTCCCAATCTAACTTATTGCACCAGGCGTTTTGGAGTAGAAGTTTTGGTAAGAGTGTCGCAGGTGAAGTGAAACCAATAGGATCTTAAATACTATTAACTATAGAAAGTAGTTTTCTCTTTGAAACAATTTCATTGTATCCAGTGTCAGTTGGATGATTAACGCAATATAGCTCATCAGTTTCTGTATCCCACTTAATGCCAAGAACGCTTTGACTTTCCTAATCTTCAATTCCAGTGTGAGCCCAACATCTTAATTCAAAAGATGCTGCATTCATTGTTTCCATAGCTTGTTTCTTGAATTGTTCTAATTCTCTTTGGCTTTCAACACTGGTTGTTAAATTGTCAACATAACCATGATTAAATTTCTCCACAGTCGTCTGAAGAGATTCAAGTTGGTACTCAGGTGAACTAAGATGGTGACGAATGCTGGCATTCAAGAGAAATGGACTCGAAGTTAATCCAAAGACAACTCGACAATGTCTAAAGCACTCTAATTTTGATCTATCCTCAATATTCCACCACAAGAATCTCAAATAATCACGATCCTCAGGTCGGACACTCAACTGTAAGAAAGCTTGTTTTATATCAGCTATAACTCCTTTTGCTCCAGTACGAAACCTTAAAAGGAGGGGGTAAATCTGCTCTGAAAGACTTGGTCCAACATTTAAGCATTCATTTAAAGATGCGTAACCTGATCGTTTGAAGGAAGCATCAAATACGGGACGAACTTTAGTTGTAGTACTTGATGGTTTAATGACTGGCCTATGGCTAAGGTAATGGCCGGGTTTCGAAATTTCATTTTCTGGTATAGATTCTATAATGCCATCCATTTGCCATTGTCTCAAAACACTATGGTAAGCCTCGAAAATATTTTCTTTTAGTAAACGTTTTGTTACTGAGCGCAATCTCAATTCAGCAACATTCATACATATTATACACAGGTGGATGGCCAGTCAACCAAGGTAAGGCGACTTCGTATCTGTGATCCTTTCTCTTAACTGTTTCTGAAAAAGGACTAAAGTCTCTTCTTCCAACAACTTCACAGCTTTATGTTCTATGGGTTCGACAATACCTAAATTTTCTAATTCCCAAATCTTAGGTTTTTCAAAATTTTGTAAACAAAAGGTTACCATGTTTACTGTAGTTGTTTTCTTCTCACTTCCCAGAATACTCCATCCAAGGCTAGTTTCAATAGCAGATATACCTGATTTTTAGCACTTCGATTCTTCCGGTTAATATTCTTTTAAGTACATCAGCCCCAAGCAGCAATCTTATATAGATTGCTGCTTGGGGCTGATGGGAGGTTCTTCTTCTCCAATAACAGTTAAGACAATGCCATGATTTTCAAGTTCAGCTAGCAAATGCTTAGCACGTACTCTTGGCAGCATTGTGCAAATTTTTGGCTGATCAAGCTCTGACACTTGGCAAGAAAACTCTTTATCGATTCTCTCAAGGTTGATTAAATAGCGATTATGATTAGCTTCAGGAGTTCGTCCTCCTCCAAATAAACCTTGGGATAAAACTTCCTTCCCTGTTGGTGAAAGTCTAAGTTCTCTCGCTAAGTCCTTTTCTATGTAAGAAAGATGAGAACCGTCGTCAAATAAAGTTCGTACATACTGACTTCTTCCTCCATTTTTTAATCGTAAAACAAGAGTTTTCAAATAGATCGGTTTTGTAGAGGAAGGAATCGTAAAAAGTGTGGTTATAGTTTTTTCTCCCTCTTATCTTTTTGAGGAGGAACATTACTTCTAGAGTTAGGCAAATCAGGACATAAAATTGCATAGTGTCTCTTTGAACAAATGACACACCGTACATTACTATGACATTTTTTAGCCATGTGCCCTTGTTTTACGCAAACTAAACAAAGTCTCTTCCGTAAGACACTTGACTTCTTTTCCTCTATAGTCATCATATCAGACCAAAATCTTGACTTCAGTGAAAATTTTTACAAAAAACGCATTGAATTTTTCTTTGTGTAGCAGATATAAGAGCAGAAGTAGAAGGAATTTCAGGCTTTTCTGAATTAACTACTTCTTTTTTAACCTTTCTTTGGCACTCAAATCCAAATCTTGCCAAATTAATCATTTCTTCACCATTAACTTCCTGCCTTAAGAAAGCCATAAGATTTTCCAAAGATCTTTGACTGTTTTCTGGAAGCCCTGCGTCTTTATTCAAAATGCTGGATGTTTTATGCCTCTCCCAAGCTCTCAACACATCCTCAGGAAGGCAAGATTCCATTTGAGGCAATAAAAAATCTGCAAACTTATCTTTAGATCTACCCAACTAACGCTCGTAGATGCGACTCTAATTGATCATATAAAGTTGTTAAATCAACACACTTCCGTCCACTAACAGCATTTTTCATTACCATCTCAACATTCATGTAATTCTCTTACGTAAACTGGAATAAGTAGATCTTTTCTGCCGAATCGTTCCTTGAGTAACTCAATTGCTTCAGGATAATTTTCAGCCGTAGGTGGGAAACTCCCTATTAACTGGCAGCTCTAGTTCCAAGTACAATCGCCGAGATCAAATATTGGAATTTGTCTTCAGGTGGCATGTCTCCATCTTCGTGAATTCTAGAAAACTGTCTCCAGAATCTCAAGAAGCAACAGCTCAGAAATAGATTCCTGTGTCGTATCTAAGCGTTGAAATTTATCAGTCACTTGCGCACTTAATTCACGAAGTTTAATAACATCTACTTTCGATTTCGTAATTTCCTCATCAATAGTCTTTGCAGTGATCGTAAATGTTGCGCGAAAGCTTTTCGTTTCAGTTTCAATGCTTCCATAATTAAAATACTTAAAGAAAGGAATCAAATCTATAAAATAATTTCGTACCTTGTTTATAGATTTCCGTTTAAATCTTTAGAAGCAGTCGTGTCCACAGACGCCAGATGTCACAAATCGTAATACTTTTTAAAGTTTTAATCTTTTATTTGAAGCACAACATTGAATTTCACTGCACAAGCACAAATAACTATTTACAAGAAATATTTAAAACGGCAGACATAGCCAGAAAACGTAACATATTTTTAAATGCGTAATCGAAACTGATATTGTAAACAGAATGAAGAAGTTGCCAAACCTAAAATTATAATTAATAGAAATAGGAGCATATAAAACACTAACAAGAAGTTGACAATACAATGACAGTGGCAACATTTATTGTAAAGCAAGCCAACAATACAACGTCGTCTATCTTGATATTGTGGCTGAGTGGTCTAAAGCATCACCGCTAATCGCTTGAGAGCGTAGGATTGTGGGTTCGATTCCCACCATGGCCCTGAGTGTTTTCTTCGTTATTCTTCTGTGGCTGTACATCTGTCATGGTGCTATTTGTTTTATTATCGACGAAGACTTCCAAGCAGATCTCAAGAATCAAGCATACAAGTCTGAATATATGTAATGTAATAAATATCTTGATATTGGTACACACATGCAAAGTATAGAAACGTATAAGGAAGTGATAAATAGTGAAATAAAAAGCATCATAAAACAGTTCGCTATCATTTTAAGTTCCTCCTGGAGTTCAACTGAGGAAAAGATGCGATTGCATATAACGTGTTCAATGTCACCCTAAAAATAATCGGTAAATATTCTCCCAAAGTGTCAAAATATGAATATAGTAGACAATGACGAGCAAATAATGCGAAAACCTCCAATAATGTGAGGTTAACACGAACGCACCTTAAACGACAAATGCACAATGTTTCGTCCAAAACTAAATATTTTTTATTGTATTGAAATATACTCATTGTGTAAAATAAATTGTTACATTAATGATTAGGGCTGATTATTTCTTGCAGAAGATATTCTGTAGTGTAAAATGTGTAATTCTCTTAAGACTGTTAAAAAAAAAATCTGAATTCTAGAAATAATATAATCAATTTAATATTCGTTAGAGTTTTAATTTTCGTATTTTTCGAATTTTATGTTATTCTTGCTTCAACAAGTGATATATTGAGCAGTTTGCAATGTTACTTTTAAAATTTTATTGGATATTTCCCCAATTCAATATGATATATTAAGAAAATAGTCTTAATTTTTAAAAGCTATTTTTTTAAAGTAATTGTATGCCATATATTTTATACCATTTAAATTTATTTCGTATGAAGACATTAACGACAATTTCTTACAAACTAAACCCATTCGGAGAAGTAAATCAATAAGTAAATGGCGTTAAGAATAAAATAAATAATAATTTTCCAAGTAATAAAATTATAGTTTCTCGATTAGCTTATTTAAATTTATTATAGTTTCTCGATTATAGTTATTGGACCACCTTATTTTAATTTAGTTACAATAAAAACTAAGCCACGCCTTATTCATAGTTACGCCTTCTTGAAAAATTTTAAGATGTTAAATATTAAAAATGAGACAAATTTTGCATATAGGATCATTGAATTGTTACATTGAAATCATAAATGTTTTATTAACTGCTTAAGAGCAAACCTTTTTAAACCAGTCACTTATATTTACTAAATTATTATTGAATTTGACCGTTACTCTGACAAATATTCGATTAATCGTTAATAAATCGTAAAAAACTTCCTATAAACAATATGATAATCAATATGAGCACATTATTTGATATTGTTCTATAATCATAAATTTATGATTTTAAGTAGTACATTTTTCCCATTACATTATTTTTTTTATTGTAATACTTAAATCACGTATTTAGAAAAAGAGGCGGAGCTTAATAAGATGTCCCAACTATTAGGAACATAAATTTTTCTATATTAATCTTACTTAAGTTCATAAAATTATTTAATGCGAAAATCTTTAATGGGGTGGAGTTAATGTAAATGTACCTTAGACAAATACGCAGTTTTTCATCGTAAAATTGAAAAATTTTATTTGCATTTTTATCTATTGTGTACATTACATTGTTTGTCATATTGTTTAACGATGATTATTTCTGCCTGGAGATAATCACGCCCCTTTTACAGTTTTAACGTTAATGTTTACTGCAGATGGCGACACATGAAATTATCAAATTTTTTGCATTTTGTATAAAATGCAAACAACACGCATGTGGTCTGATGAGTATAAATTTTCTCTCTGTATATATTTATTTGATCATTAAATATTACAGTGCTTAATTATTATTACGTATATTCTTTTGGTCCTTCCCACAATATTTTCGAATAATTTCACAGAAAAGGCCTATTTCAGAGACACTAAGTTTATTGAAAACAATGACACCGCTGAAATCTCTGAAGTGCGTAATGTACATAGTTTCACGGAAGAAGATTTTAGTATTTATTGTGTATTGTTAATAATATGTGAATGAAGAGCATAATAAACTGCCAGCTTTTGTTTATCATATCTTTCTAAAACTGTTGATGCAAAGCATTTATCCGGTTAAGAATTGCTCTTTATGGATAAATTATCTAGGTAAACTGTCAAGCAATTTCTTAAATTTGTTCAGTATTGTAACTAAATTAAAACGAGGAAACGTGCTATAAAATTCAAAGGATACGTCACAAACATATATCAATTTGAAGAGACGTAGGTGGTTTTTTATAACCGGTAAATTCTTTCTGCAACATAAGAGGAATACACCAAGATAAAATCATTGCTCTGTCTTCAGAAGTAAATTGATTGCAATAGACTTGGGGCTAGAAGCTATTCTTACTAAGGAGGATTATGGTGACCTATGGATCGTGTCAGACAGTCGTAATTCTCTCCACCATCTTAGTAATTGGCTTCTTATAGACGACAAGATCAGCAACAACATACTACTTAAATTAAAGCTCATTTCACTTAAACATGATGTTCATTTGCAATGGATACCTTTACATGTGAATCTCCACGGGAATGAAATGGCAGATAACCTTGTTAAGGAGGGTTGCAGGATTTCAACAACTCCCTCTTCCACACTCACCTTTATGGAGTTATACTCCTGGGAAAAATCTATAATCTCGGAGGAGTGGAAAACACTTCCTATCCATGATTGGTACAAGGGATCAAAACCGGGTTTGTCCCTTGACCTCCTTTGTGAAGACGTACCCGGATTACTCTCTCAAGATTTGCTAGTGGTCACATCAAATGCCTCACTTACAACGAGGGCAGGAAAACCTTTGTCATGTGCACCAAGTGCCAAAGTCAACAGGCCTCTCCTGAGCACTTTTTGGATTGCATGGGTCTCTCTAAGGAGGATCTCTTTAGCAATCCTCTCCTAGTCTTCGACTTCCTTACAGTCAACGGGCTCGTAGATCTTATCTGACTCCGTCAGACAGCGAGGATAAGAAACAACAAACAAACAACACCAAGATACTCGCTTTCATGACATTGTCAAAAAACAGGATCTGAAGTAGATTCACCATTTGTGCTGATATGTTTTGATTCAATTGTTGCGTGCCTGCTATACTTTTAAAACTTTTATGGCAGCTTTTTTCACAGACACTCGCTTTCAAAGCACAAATTTTTTTTGGTAAATTTTTTAAAAAATAGAAAATGATTTTGATATATTTTAACAAGCGATAAGCATAATTGGTGGTGTAGTTATCAGAGTGCGATGTTATTGTGATCAGATATCATTCAAAATAAAGCACCTGTCACGGACTCTAATTCATTCACAGAATGATTAATAATTTCTTCTTAAATCTCATTTCTTGCTTTTCTCACGCTATAATTTTTTTCTTTTTTTCAGTCTATGTTTGCTCAACAGAAAACAGTGATGTGCATAAAATGAAATTTATTCTTTAGAGTTCTAATTTTTTAATAGTAACGTGTATATTAGTAAGTCAATAAAATTAATCCGGTTGATTATCATTGTAAAAATCTGTGATGGAATAGTCAGAAGTTAATTTTTGCCTTGTCATAAGAAAATCAACTTTCTTCTTGAGTTGACGAAAGTTGAAAGCAACATTTACAATGAACTTAAATAAGAAGTTTCAGCCAAATTTTATTTATTTCAGCTAGTCATTGACACTAGTCAAATATCGTGACTTTATACGAAAAGATGAAATTGTTATAATATGTAATTCCTCAAAGCATTAGTGACTTATTATACACATTTATAACTTGCATATAAACTTGGTGAAATTTTTTTGACTTTAAATCATCACACACACACACGCACGCACGCAAACATGCATACTCATACAAGCACATGTCTATTAGACGTCTTTTTAAGATCCATAGAATCCAAAATACGTCATGGAATCTTTTGAATGTCATAAAGACGTCCATGATAGATGTGAACTGGATGATCTTCTGTCGACTACATATAGACGTCAGATTGACATGCACGATGGATGAGTTTTGAAGTTTTAACATTGAATCTGTAATAGGCATCATTTATACATCCATAATTGATGTAATTTGAACTTCCATAATAGATGTAATTAAAACATTCATAATGGTTGTTAATTATCTTGACATATATTAAAAGTATGTAATTAACTGCAACTGTTATCCTTGTTTTGCTTATTGCAAATGTAAAAACTGAATAGTGTTTTTTAATAACGGAAAATGAACCATGTGTAAGAGGTTTTACTTTGATTTAAAATAGTTACTAATGTAAATATTTAACATTAAACGATACATATTGCTTTTGATTAAAAAATGTGCCTTGATACAGAATGTAATAATTTTTTAGATCCTTTAGTTTTCCAGTTATTTTTAGACTGAAAAAATGCAAACACTGGAAATTAAATTTCTGTGTTCTTCTAGTCAAAATATTTTTTATTCCTGAAGTTACTTTTATTTATTATTATTCTGTCGAACAAGGGGACTCATGTATTTATCTCTTGATTTTATCTAGATATATAAACACATGATTCCAAATTTAACTATAAATGGGAATAACAAAGCTTTCAGGAACATGTTTTTACTAATATTATTAAAGTTCCACATCACAATATATAACAATAACGGCACATTACATATAATTTCACAAAACAGCCATACAAAAAAGAAGCAAAGAACAAAATCACTTCAATATCTTAAGTGATCTCAAGTGTCTTTCTGAGAAATTCACTAGTTGCGCCTAGCGCCATCTACCCACTTAAACAGGGAAGGTAGCTGTAATTGTAACCGCTACACATAAAGATTAATCATTGTTATATATCATATTTCATTCGCTTATTTTTGTATAGTCTTAATTCCTAGATTTACTCAATATACGTTTTAGCAATTAAAATTTTGAAGGTTTTTTATTAAATATCAAATCTTAAATCAATAGTTCAAAATGTTGCTTCTTAACAAATATATATATATAACCATTATTTCGATGAAAGCTAGGTGTGTTCTGCTCATTAATATCGATAAAGTAACGATATCCGGGGAATCTGACCTCACCGTAATAGTCAGAGTGGTCACCTAAGGGTCCTCAAAAATGTCCAGGGTCAAAGGACTTTTAATCTGTGCACAAACTGTAAAGCAGAACAGCCATCGCCAGAGCATATCTTGAGCTGTTTGAATTTTGACTTGGAAGAGGCTTTTTCAAAGCCCCTTATGTTTTTGGATTGCCTGGCTGTTTATGGACTTATGGAGATGACCTAGTATTGGAATTGGACCATCTGGAATTAGTAACAACAGTCTGCTCATTCGTTTTCCGGACATCGGAAGAAGGGTGATACCATTTTCCACAAATTAAGAGGGGTATAGGATTTAATGTGTGCTAAGGAATTCAACGAATCGGAGAGTTTCATTTTAAAGAATATTGCTATCTGGAACTCAACTGACTCAGTGGAAACTTTAATTAATTGAGCTCTATAAAATTTGTTTTAGGTCCTCCAGGTACTTTATTTTAAAATGGCACAACCGAACTTTGTATCTAGAAATCAAATTAAAATTTTAATCAGTTTTTCAAAGGAAAATCAACTGATGATTCAGAAAAAATTAATAGAAAGGTTCACTTATTTTTATAGAAAAAGATTATGGAGCGAACTAATCATGAGAATAAATGTTGAAGGTTCCTGTCAAAAAATACGGAAAAATGAGCTAGAATAAGTTATCGAGTTTTAATCTATTTGCATTTGCCTTTTGTAATAATAATAATAGAGGATTTCGTTTATATATATATATATATATATATATATATATATATATATATATATATATATATATATATATATATATAATGTGTATAAAAGTTTCTTTCAAACTAATTAATTTTCTTATATCTTATTCAGCAAAATTTATTTCGATAAATATAACATGATTTCATACATTAAGTTCGAGATCTGAAATTTAATCTAAAGTTTAAAATGAAGCTTGAAATCTTAAATTTAATCTAAAGTGTAAGATGAAGCATGGAATCTTAAGCTTAATCTATAAATGTAAATGCTGGTAAATATATATTTTTTAATTATAAACTTGTGAATATGTTGCTTGTGACTTAATCTAGAAATCTATAAATTAATTTAGTTCAGCATGCTCAATATGCAATTGAATTATGGAAAATGTTCATTAATTAAATTTGTTGATTTGTTCTTAGTGCACTTTAGAGTGCTTCAGGAATTTGTTGTAAAGTAATCCTACAGAAAAGTGACCAAAATCACATATTGTAGTCGATGAAAATATTTTAAATTAAGAAAAAAGGTAGACAGTAATTACCAACACTTTGAAAGAGATATCTTGGTATCACAACAAGTTTTCGTTTTATTTGAAGTTGATCAGAACCATCACTTGGATGAAACGTTTTCTATCTAATGCTAACAAACCAAAATCAAATAGATCATAGATGGAATCATAGATCATAGATAGATGGAATAGCAGGAATAGATTTAGGAGGTCCTTTGTATACTGGAGAAAAGACTTAGTTTGTCTTATGACTTATGATCTGATGACTACGTTGTCATCAGTTCAGTACATATTGAACTTGTCACATCGTTAAGTTCAAAAGCTTTCTTGATGGCTTTTAGAAGATTTGTTTCAAGAATGGGAAAGCCTTAATGTAGTTGTTATTCTGACAATACGACAAATTTTGTAAGAAAAAATAACACCTTTCAGTCAATAGACTGGAATAAAGTTGAAGAAATGGTATATGTTCGAAGAATCCAATGGATTTTTATTACGCCTTCTGCTCCCTTGTGGGAGGGAATCATTGGCATGATAAAAAGAATTCCGATGAAAGTATAAAGACAATCTCGTTTTAATTATGATCAACTCTACACCATTTCATGTGAAGCAGAAGATATACTGAACAGACGACCTTTAACCTACATCTCAGAAGAGACTGATGATTTCAAACAATTACCATCATTTTATTTCTACAAAAACTTAGAGTCGACTTTATGCCAGAATTATAAGCTTTTGAGTCCAACTATTTAAATAAATGGTTGAGATATCGTCAGAAAATTTAATAAGACTTCAAAAAAAATTTCGTATTGTATACCTAGGTCAATTGAAAAATTATCCAAAAAGCAAATTCCCCTCCACCTTCAAAGTTAGACAAAATGCTCTTATAGGTAGTGATAATTCAAAAAGACTTCAATGACCTTTGGCCAAAATACTCGAACTTTATCCAAGAAAGTACAAGAATCCTTGTGTTGTGAGAGTGAAAACCATCAATGGATAACTCATCAGATTTTTCCGAAGATTCTATTCTTTAGAAGTCACCAAAGAATACTGAGTCAAGATGATTGACAGATTCTCACCAGTTGACATTCTGGAAACCAAATCCAAAGAACACAAAGTAGTCGTGTTATAAAACCAGTGGGTGGACAGACTTCATATTTTTTACTTCAGACTAAACTTGACTCAAGTTTAATTGCGTACTTTCCAAAGTTCGCAAGATGAGAGATAATGTCATGGCACAACCATTTCAGCGCAACTGTTAGCGTATTTTAGTTTCTTTACCTGTTTCTTACATCTTATATTAATTGTAACAAGCGGTGTATTTTCTTAGTTTTGAATTTCTTTGATAATAGCATCTTGGCGAAAGTTTGAAAAAGGTAATTTGACAACTAAAGGTAAATAAGTTTCTATTATTTTGATTGAAATTGTTTATATTTCTAACTTCAGATATCAGAAGAATAGGGAGACGCTTAAAGAAGTGGTCTTGAACATTGAAAATATGACTTAGTTAGCATTCTCAAATTTCTAACAATTTAAAGGCCATATTGACTTCTGATCCATCTTGGCTTATCTTATTAGTAGTGTATATTATAGTAATATTCATTGAAGCAGCCGGAATGTAATACTTATTTATTCAAAAAGGGAAGACACAATTACACACACTCATATATATATTAATATTATCAAACTGTTCTGTTTGTAAACAACATTATAGTCTCGAACTCAGAGTGTTCTGCTTAGCGCTCGTTTATAATAATGCTACATTCTTCCATATTTAAATTACGTAGTCCGATAGATAACGTGGTGGTTGTTGTATCCTAACTGATCTTCAAATGGGAACACTTCTTGGAGCACTGGAACCATTAGAAACTCAGTCACTGCCTTACCATAATTATCCGCTATTTGAACTTCAGATGGCATGGGGTCGAAATGATTTCCTATATTGATCGATTTCCTTGGATAAATTACATCAGGTTTTGAGGAAAATGTAACTTTTGGAATTGTTTTTGGAACCTAACTTTTCCTCAATTGATTGATGAATCTTTTTATTATTTTCCCACCATCAAATTTTATTTAATAGTGTAATTTACCAGTTCCTCAATACAGTTCCGCATTTGCTGTTATTCACATTCCAAGGGATGAATAACATTTTAATTCCTCTATTTCGAGGAATCAAATTTTTTAGGTAACACATGATGTTCAATTAGCCATAATTCTTTTTAGCAGGAACAATTCAAATTTCACTTTTTCATTCAATTTAATGTCTTATTAATCCGACATTCTTTATAAATGACGTGTACATTGAAATTTTTAGTAAGTAAATTTGAAAATATAGTAATTTTAAATTCTTCGAATCGAAATTTACTTTTGAGCTGTTTTCCTTTTATGCTTTTGGATGAAATCTAATGCTACACAAGTTAAAAACTTGTCACAGTGAAGTTCATCTCGATGCCATTCGTAAATTAACTTAGTGGAGCACTTGCTGATGCTGCGTTTCTGAGTACTTTCAATTTTTTTAAACTATTTTCATTCAAATGTGTAATTTGTACCAATGAGTATTTTCTCTTTCGGAAATTTTTGTACTATACATTTATCTCGTGCTATTAATTCCTTAATAATTTTTTATTTCATTTCACTTTAATTACTTTGTATTGTTCACTAGCAATAAAACAAGCTAGCATGAATCCTCTCATTTACCTTTATTTTAATTTTGTGTAATAAAAGTCTCTGTGGCAACAGCCCTTGTGATATAACGAGTTGACGTTTATGGAAATTTAAGGTTTGGTTTTTTTATGTGTATTTAAACCCTTCCATCGGCTAGTCTTTACTGTTTTCTGAAGTGTTAATAAATATAGTTTAGGCTGTGTGTGAGTGTTTGTATTTAATAAAATACTGTGGTGGACATTAAATCACCATGAAGCCCCATCTATAACTTTTATCACACAAAACTAAAGTTAAAATAAAATTAGGTAAGACTTTATGCTAGTTTGATTAGCCCACCATACTTTTACTTACTTTAAATAAAATCGAAAGTAATGAATAATAAGAGCAAAATAAGTTTGTATTTAGTTACGTGGCTTAAATTAATAACTCAATGATTTTGATTAAATACTCTATGCAATGTGTTATGTTAGTTTTAATTAACTAAAATGACTTAAGAATAAGAATCTATTTCAATGCATTTTTTTCATAAAGAATTTACTAATTTCAAGTTTGAAATGTAAAATCATTGAAAGGAAAAGGTTTGAATTAATGCTTTTTCATTAATTCAAAATAGGTTTAATTTAATAAATAAAACTAATAAAAAGCTATAAAATAGTACTTTTCTGATTTAGTGAAAGTTACATATTAGCAAGCTAAACAGGCTATTACACGTTGTTTATCGCCTTAATTCTTTCGACCTGAAAATTGATAATTTCTGATGTAATAAATAACAACACTAAAAACAGAAGTATATTTTATTTTTATTATTTCAAAAGTTATTTAATGACAGCTAAAATTAATAAAATGCTAATGAAATATTGAAAAGGAATATATATTGAAATAAATATTTGTACAAGAAAATCATTTTTGTAAATAAAGCTACACAATATTGCAAACTAATACATACTTATTTACCAGATATCATCAACACATGAAATAAAATTTTATTTTGCACATGCAATGGCCATAACTAATTTCCTACTCGTAATCTAACAGCGATGTTACCAGAATTTGCTCATTACCTAGTTATTCAATAACATTACTCTTCACCTGCCAAATGATGTTATAACAGATTTTGCCATATCCTAATTATTTAGTAATGTTATTCTCACTCTTACAGTGTTATTATAATTTGCCAGCTTATTTTTTATTTAGTTTAATATTACTTATAACCTGACAATGATATATATATATCTCACATTTTACAAAGAGATCATTCTTTATAGTTAACCAGCAGAGTTTTTTCTTAATCTGACAATGATGTTATTATATTTTGTCATGAGCTCATTCCTAGTTATTCAGTAATCTGGTAAATCTTAATCTGATTATTACCAGGAGCTCATTATGTAATTATTTAACGCAATGTTATTCATAATTTGATGCAAATGATATCACATTTTGCAACATGGACAATTAAATTGGCTTTATACTAAGTTAGTTAAATTGGCCAATAAGTATAAAAATATAATTAATTTATACAATGACACAACTTGTGTATGTGTTCTTAATGGCTCGTCACATTATATATTTATCACAGACAAAGGCAACATTCAGTTGCTGCTATGAAACACTTTCATTTATTTTAAAATTGGTGGGGAAACACAAATCAGATACAACACAAGAAAAGAAACACTAAAATTTTACAAACAATAAATAAATACGTATAAACATGTAAAATAAAAAATGTATAATTATGTGAATCACTTTATAAAGTTGAAAATTCAATGCCAAAGAATTTTAATGAGGAATTGGTTATTTGTAAACTTTGCATTTTTATTTGCAGATATTTTACTAAATTATTATTTGCAGATATTTTACTACAAATAAAACATTACATTCAAATACTATATCTACAAGTAAAATATCACTTTTAAACGCCTTTTTTTCTCGATAAATTGTTGTTTGCAGCTGCTTTATTTACGAATAAAACGTTATACATTATTTGAGGATTGTTCTATGAATAAATAATTTTGTGCAAATAAGATACTTTTGAATAAACTATTGTATGGTAAGTATTGCTCTACAAATAGAGAATCATTGGCAAATAAATTTTCAGCGATGTGTCGTTAATTTCAGACTTTTTGCTTACAGATTAAACATTATATGTTTATTATAGTATGAATAAAATGCTGTTTGGAAATACTACTATCTTGAATAAAAAAATTATTTTACAAATACCATATCAACAAATAAATCATCATTTGTAAAGAAGCTTGAAGGACAAATCGCTAGTTGCAAATATTTTATTGATTCGTAAAACAAATATTATTTGATGATTGTGGTATGAAAAATATGATACTTGTCAGATTTTTGTCCTCTCTTGAATGATTATTGTTTTGTTTCACTGTATCCAGAAATAAATATGAATTCTTTCACGTCTAATCCTTAATTGAAGACAATTTTATTTACGAACAAAACATTATTTGGTAATTATTTTATAGCTAATATATTAATTGAAGATACTGTATCGGGGAGTAAAATGTTCTTAGCTGATACAGTTCCTACTTAATTTATGGTTATCACAGTAAGAAACATAAAGTTATCAACTGAAACTTTACAACAAACTAAGTGATGGCCGCATATGTTGCTACTCCTAAATATGGGATCTGTGTTCTTAAAAAGATAAATACTTAATATTTGGAATATGCAAATATTTATAATATGTATGTTAAAATATAGTACTGAAAAAGAAAGTTATTTTAATTGTATCCCTCTCTTAATCGTATGACTAAGAAAATAAGCGACGTAATATTATAATGCATCAGTAAAATTTTGCTCCATAAAATGTAACAGTTAATGAAAAATGATAAAACATAAAGTTGCATTGTAGAATATAAAATATTATATATAAACAACATAATTTGGTTAAATACATAAAATTTAAAAATAATGTTGCATGAAAACAAATAAAATTTGTGTTTAAATAATAGGTTGATTTTATAAAATAATCAATTTTTTAAAAAAGTTAGTTGTTATTAGATAATATTTTAAATGGATAAAACTTTAAAATATTTTATAAAAAATGTCAATGTTTATTCGTGATAAATATCTAAACAGTCTTAACACTATATATCAATAATATGAGACATCTTTATTTTTAGATGCTTTAAATTTCCTCAAAATTTAGGCTTAAGTAACATGCGAATTATTAATCTGTTGCACCAGAATCAGAAAAGTGAATATTTAATGTGTCGTCAAAGAATCTGAGTACAACTCAGTTGTTTGATTCGTATCTAAGAAATTGTTATAAAATTGTAAAAAAAAAAAGTTTAAATGGAATACTTCCTTACATTAAATCAGAATATTCAGTATAAAGTGTGATAGACATACACACAAGAAAAAGAAACACGTGTAAATATTTACGACGCTTAACAATTGTTACCGAGTATTTCTATTCTGCATGTCATTTAGCTACCAATTTTTTTATTTAAAATGTATTAGTTTTTAAACATTTTAAATAAAAGCCAAATTTAAAGATAAAAAAAATTTAATTCTATAAATAACAAATTGTAATTTATTTGAGGTGTCTGATTTATTTAAGAATTAAGTAAGCTTGTGTAATTCAGTGGAGAATGCCTAATTTAACTATTATTATTATTAAGGATATTAATTACTTATTAAAGTATAATTTAACTACCAATTACTTTCATTTATGAGTAGAATTATACAAGAGACACTTATTTGTTAAAAATAAAATAACAAAAAGAGGTTAAGAATGGCACAAAAAAAATACTTATATATTTTTAAGTGGAAATGAAAAACGGATTAATGTTTTTAAAGTAATTCCTTTTTATATTGAATAAGAAAACTTATGAAAAAAATCTAGTTTTCTGTTACATAAAGAAAGTTATAAATTCATGGATCTTGCATGCCATAGAAAGTAGTTTTATATCTGCTGAGATAAAAGGGTTTTTTTTAATTAGAATCGATCCATTGACAGCCATTTCACGTCATTCATCTCGATCTGTTGGTTTAATTGATCGGGTAATTTTGAAATAAATGCGCCTTCTTAGGGAGTGAACTGGAGGCATTCATAATACGAAGACACAAAGGGATATTGAGTATGGAAGTGAAAATGAGTAGTTTATTATTCTTAATGAACTGAACTCTTTATACATTTTAATTGCTTATTAATATAATCAATGATTGAATTTTGTGTCATTTCGTTTTAAAACATGCATGTCCATGCTTATATATTTCCGAAGCCATAACAGATTTTTTTTTGGCACTTCAACATTCATGTCAATTATTTTATTCTAAATTTTCATACACATGAATATTTTCTTTAATGAAACTTTTTCCTAGAAATACGTTAATAAAGATTTTTTTTATAAAATTTGTAAAATTTTTGTCGCATTTACAATTTTTTTTTTTAAATATTTTCCAACGGAAGAAGTTTTTAATAAATATAATATCTACAACACAAACACACATGTTTAATAAAAATTTTTTTTAAAAAAAGAATATTTTAAAACTAAAGCAATAAAGTTGCAGAGAAATGAAGTATATTGATATTATTCTTCGTTTGGTATCATTTAAATGAATCAAATTATTTCAAAAATCAGTTAAAGTTTTTCACGAAGGAAAATTGAGAGATTTTCATGCCTTTTAAAAATGGCTTTCGTTTAAAAAATCGTTTTCTGTTTCGAATGCGGCAGGGTTCACCTGGCCGGCGAGCTCAGCGTTCTGTTGGAAGGGTTGACGGCACAAGCCTCCTCATCTGAACTGTCCTTGCACTCGTCCACGCCGTTGCACCAGAGAGCCAGACTGATGCACCTGCCGTTCCTGCACTGCTTCTGGGTGGGAAGACAGCTTTCGTTGCACCCCTCCGGTTCATCAGAGCCGTCGGAGCAATCCGGATATCGGTCGCAGAAGAGCACGATGTCCACGCAGTCCCCGTCATTGCAGGTGAACTTCTCCGCACTGCAAGCTGCAATCACAATAAATACGTTTTACGCAAAATCTTTGAATCTTTAGTAGCCACAGTAAAAATACAGAGGGTATTAACACATTTTTAGAACGATTTTGGAACCGTTTAATTAATGTTTGAAATGAAGACTATTTTTTTAAAGGATCGATCTGATAGCTGTTTTTCTGGACTATAAGTCTGCATCATGATTTCTATGATAGAAGAGCTTTTCGTAAAATTTCCAGGGGTATTGCTTTCCATTCCTCTTCCACTACTTTCCAGAGTCCATCCATCGTGATGGGTTTGCGTTTTAAAAGAGCTCTTTTTAACAGTCCAAAGGCACAATAGTCCATAGTTGAAACGTCAGGGGATTTGACAGGAATATGTTGAAAAGGTATATATGCAATACCTGTATGAGTCTTCATTTTATCAAGAAATGCAGTGGCAGTTTTCGAAATATAGCTTTGTCTTGTTGATGTTTCACTCTTTGAAAGTCTTTGAGATACAGAAGTGGAATTTCTTCTGTAAATATTGGAAGCAAAATCTTCTCCTGATAGTATGATGAGTTAATTTTAACATTTTTTTCTACTTTTTTTATTTTTAATTTCCCATTGTAGGAGAAACCTGCGACCATCATAAACCCCTTACAGAAACTTTCTTTACATTGACGGAACCAGGTTTGTAAATTTTTTTCTGCTCGTTTCCTATAATAAATAGATTTTTGTTGTTGCAGTCATTTAGGTAAACCCATGCTTCATCAAGGGTCACAATGTATTTTCTTTTATCTCCTGCTAAATGGTTTTCATACAGGATTCTACAAAATGTTTTGCGTTAAGCCACATGTCTCGGCAAAAGCTGGTGAACATTATGTTTTTTAGCTTTTTATAAGTTGTAAATCTTGATTTATTATTTTATTTATTAATGCTACAAATGTATCTAAAGATGTATCGTATGATTTTGCAATTGATTTCTGTGTTGGCGGATTTTCTCTTGTTACCAACGGTTTCACTTTAAGAACATTTGAAACAGTACGTACTTTTTTCGGGTATTCGTTTGGAGTCTTCTTTCCATGTAGAAATAATGATTGACGGTTTTTACCAGTCCGATTAATAATGTTGCTTATTTTGCACTTAGAAATTTTAATACCATGCGTTTCACAACATTTTTGAATCCTGAAATAAGAATATTTTTCTTCGGAAAGTGCAAAAACATATTCCTCAATCCACAGCTTGTTTACATGCTACATTTTTAAAGAACAATAAGTTTAAAAGTAGCAGACGCTATATCTCATTTCAAATAATAAGCTGTTTCCAAAATTTTTTATTTCAAAACATTTACTTTTTAAAATTCTTAATCGTTCTAAAAATGTGTTAATACTCTCTGTAGTATCAAACAGCATTTTGCATGAGATTTTTCAATCTTTAATAGGTCATGCACAACCATGGTAAGAATTACATCAAACTGACATTTTACATGACTGAATCATTAGTAAGTCATGGTAAGAATAATAAAACAGACAATTCATATGAGATTTTTTAGTCTTTAGAAAACGTAGTTAGAATAATGTCAAATAAATATTTCACGCAAAATATTTGAATATTTAGGAAGCCATGTGTAGTCATGGTAAGAACCACATCATATCGGCATATTGCATGACATCTTAAAGTATTTAGTAGATCGTGTAAGTCATGACAAGTAAGCGGATTCTCATTTTTAGTGACAGTCAAGCCACTTTAAAAGCGCTCAGTTCTTTCGAAATCAAATCTAAAATGATTTTGGAATGTAAAAAACTTCTTACAGAACTGCAACTAGAAACAAAGTGATTCTTGTATGGGTGCCAGGGCACAAAAGTATTGAAGGCAATGAAATTGCGTATGAACTTGCTAAACAAGGATCGTCTTTTGTTTCCATCGGTGCAGAACCTTTTTCTGGGATCAATTTGAAGACCGCAAAAACCAATGTTCTTAGATGGGAAAAACGGAAGATGTATGAAGCTTGGCTCAACACTCCTGGTCAAACCCACGTTAAAAGTGTGATCTGTGGATCATCAGCAAGGATTGCCTCTGAAATTCTAAGATGCTCTAGGCAGAAGATACGTTTAATCGTAGGCTTCATAACTGGGCACTACAATTTCAGAAAACACTTCCATAAAATGGGATTGTTTCAGCAAGACCCTATCTGCAGGAAATGTCATACGCAAGAGGAAACGGCCAAACATATCATTTACGAATGCGCCCTTTCTAGATTAACTTCTTTAGGCATCATCCATTCTAGAGAGTTACACCTAGACTCCTTTAAAGTGTTATCAGACTTTTAGGAAACATTGGGTTTGGAGTTAATAGTACAAAATGCTGATAAAAGCAGAGGTGCCCGATGACATACAAACCCAACTTTAAGAAGAAAAGAGAAGATGTGTTTATTTAATCACATCCATACTGCATCAAAATTTATACACTTCAGAAATATATCAACAAGAATGTTACCGAAATGTGAGGTTAAATCACACACTTTTGCAAGACGGATTGAATTAGCCCTGGGGTATTAAAAGTGATTGTTTAGTTTCCAGGCTCATTATTGAATGTTCAATCTTGAGGTTTCAGTTCAACAAATTATGGATTTGATTTCCACATTTGGCATGGATTTTTATAATAATTGGTAGTTTGCTTTTCACTGAGGTTCTAGGTAAAATGAGCTCTCGTAAGTAAAGTAAGGAAACTAAGCTGAATGGGGATCCAAACACCTTTACAGTTACCTACTTGATTATATAAGAAATATAGATCCGAATCCAATTCGCTTATAGAAGATAAAAAGTTCCTCATTAATATCATAAAAAAAACTGTTATTTTACATAAAACTTCTATGACTCCCCAAAGTATGGTCTGTGGATCATCAGCGAGGATTGCCTCTGAAATTCTAAGATGCTCTAGGCAGAAGATACGTTGAATCGTAGGCTACATAACTGGGCACTACTATTTCAGAAAACACTTCCATAAAATGGGACTGTTTCAGAAAGACTCTATCTGCAGGAAATGTCATACGCAAGAGGAAACGACCAAGCATATCATTTACGAATGCGAGGCTCTTGCCCTCCCTATCTTAACTTCTTTAGGCATCATCCATACTAGAGAGTGACACCTAGACTCCATTAAAGGGTTATCGGATTTTATTAATAAAGTGGGTGACCCGAGCAACTGGAACTAGGAAACATTGGGTTTGGAGTTAATGGTACAAAATGTTGATTAAAGCAGAGATGCCCAATGACATACAAACCCAACTCTAAGAAGAAGAAGAAGATGACTCCCCAACAAAAACAATATATATCAGTTATGGAGTCTCTGCTAACACTTGTATTTGGGGCTGTACAAGTATTTGCCAATATTCCATTTAATTTATATTCCCAATCAGTTAGTGTTACTCCTTAGGCAAAAAAATTTAAAAAAATGAAAAAAAATTAGTTGAACTAATATTTTACAATTTACCTACATCACTAAAAACAATGGAAACAAATATCAAAAGAAAGATTCAGAAACATATTCAAACTAGAAAATGAATTCTCACTCTTCGTGCAGTTGACTTCATCGCTGGCATCCCAACAATCGGTGTGCCCATTGCATCTGACGCTCTCCGGTAAACAGGGGGTGCTGTTGCCACAACGGAATTTCCCAGCTCCACATTCTGAAAACATAAAGGTAGTTATACAAAGTTTAGTGATAGCATTCTTGACATTGCAGCCAACAGTAAAATATTTTGAATACACAGTTCCTTTTTCCATGACATTTTATGTTGTTTTTAATAAATTTTGTCTTGCTACAGGAATTTTTATCAAGCATGAATAGAATTCGCTTATACATCATTAAATTTGAATTTTGTTAGTTAATTGTTTGATTTATAAATGATTCTTGTTTCGGTCATGATCCATGTTAGAGAACATTCCATTTATTCTTGCTAAGCTCTTACATTTTAAGAATCCTGAGTTCTTCGCGTCTCATTGGTGAACCCATGGACGCTCTCTCAAGTTCAATTTCAGCTCCTATTGAATGAAATTAAGTAAATATTATGGATAAGATTCTAACATAAACACTCGAGGAACGATTTTCAACAAGTCTGTACAGATATTTGCATATGCTGATGACGCAGACATTGTTGCACGAACGCCCGAGGCCTTAAAAGTGGCTTTTACGTCACTAGAAGCTGTAAAATGTATCTTGCAATCAACCAAGACAAAACAAAATACATGACCACCGAAAAATATAGCACTCCCTATCTAGAGGTAGGAAACTACAAGTTTGAAACTGTTCACAACTTTAAATATTTGGGATCTGAATTGAATGCATCCAACGACATCGCACCTGAGATCCGCAGCAGGGTTACAGCAGCTAACCAATGCTTTTTCGGCTTAAATAATACCTAAAATCTACTTTCGTCAGTCGAAAAACAAAAATTCTGATATACAAATGCTTGGTTCGGCCTATTCTCACTTACTCATTTGAAACGTTGACATTGACTGAGAAGGACAAAGAAACAATCTCCATTTTCGTCAGAAAAACTTTTAAGAAGCATCTTTGGTGGAATAAAATGTGAGAATACACGGCGAAGAAGAACTAATTCTGAGCTCTAACTATATAAAGAACCAGATATTGTTAAATTTATCTCAATACAGAGATTAAAACGGGCAGGACATTTTAAATGGGATGAAATGGGCAAATGGGTTGAACGACAATCGGGTGACGAAAACATTTTCTTGGCTCGCCCCATGGGCAACAAAAGAAGAGGACTACCGAAACTCCGATGACGTGACTGCCTTGAAAACGACCTAAAAACACTAAAAGTGACAAACTGGATGACCTTGTCCAAAAATAGGGGGTCCTGGTATGCACTTCTGAGGAAGGCAAAGGCCCACCCTGGGCTGTCAGGCCAATGAAGAAGAAGAAATATTATGGATGATGTATTTGTACGTGCCATTAGCTGGCATGCCATTTCACATGCCATTAATGTAATTCCTTTAGCACGATTTGATTTGAATATGTTTCGTTTCTCCAGCAATCCGTATTTATAGCTGCAGAAATTTGGAATTTTAATAAGTTTTTATGACGTTTCGTTTTGTCAACCCAAGCGTTTTTAGCATCGTGGAGTACTTTCCAGTACTTTATTAAAATTTTTCATTAATTTTTATTTTTACTTGAATCTTATTCATGGTAATTCAAGACAATTCCTTGTGATTGCCTGAGTATAGATATTTTCTTATTCAGATTTTATCTTTTTTATATTTTTAGCAAAAAAATTGCTGTGAAAGTTATTTGCTTTTATTGACATGAATTAAGCTTACAGGTCTGTACAAATAACGAAATGATTTAAAACCTCGAGGCCATGTGATGCATCAACGGCGAACAAATGCAGATTGAATATTCAAACTAATAGTTGGTAAAACCGCGCTTCACAATTTATTCATTCTAAATATAAAAATTTAGCTTTTCACAGATGTCATGTATAAAGTTCATGTTTTGAATAATTATAACGAACTGAAGTGATAAAAATTGCACGATGGGACAATTTATTTTTAAATTTCACCTTTATTATTCTTTCTTATTTCGCACATGCATCACTAAACTTTTAAATGAGTTGTCATTTATACTTCTTAACATAAATTTATCAAATTCATTTTTCTGCATTACCCATTATTCTAATCATGTATTCTTGGTAAATATAAAGTAAAATAGCTTGTCCTAAATAAGAGTTCTGAGCCAACATTTTTAATTGATTCGATAAGTATTCTAGTTTATATGACCTCTTTGGTATCAGAGATAAAATCTAATGTTTTATTTATTAATGAAATGATGTATTTTTTAATTACCAAAAAGTTATACAATAAAAAGCAATAAAAATCATATACATGAAATATATTTGTTAGTTGCCTCCCACCCTGTCTAGTGGTCAGAGTGCCTGACTACGGATAGGGAGGTCCTGGGTTGGAATCCCAGTTCGGGCATGGATGTATTATCTCTCTCTTTCTATCCTGTTTTTGTCCTTTCTGTGTATGAATGTGTTGTAAATGGTTGCCTACCCTATAAACGGGTACCTATGGCATGTGTGTACTGAGGAAGTCGGACTCCACACCAAAATAGGGTTCAATTGGAAAAGTGGAGCAGCGCACCCCATGTTGCCAGCTTAGCTGGCACACGACAACAACATATTTGTTAGTTTCCCGCTTTCTGACAATCATAAAAAGGCATGTTTTAAAAAATAATTTTCATTATTACAAAAAGCAGAAGTAAGTATTTTTAAAAAGATGTAACGATCGGATTTCTGCAGCACGTCTGATGGATAGAGAAAAACATACCTACCCCCCCCAAAAAAAAAAGAAAGAAAGAAAGAACAAAAGTGAATTTAACTCCTTAAGAAGGAAGAGACATAGCATTCATGTCACTGATTTCTAGAAAATAGTCGGTCGAGAAGACATCATCGGTATGATTCGAAATTTCTTCACCATCTTTGGTGACAATCTTCCTAGTGACAGTTACATTTTAGAATTTCCCAACCAGGATAGTATTTCTCTCACATTTGTTCAAGGGTTATATAAATTTGGAAAAAAAACTGAATACAAGATATGAAAAACGATTTTATTTACGTACACACACACACACACACACACACACACACACACACACACACACACACATACTACACACACACACACACACACACACACACATATATATATATATATATATATATATATATATATATATATATATATATATATATATATTGCTATATTGCCGCCTAGCCTAGACCCCTCCACCCTGACAAACAATATCTCGCATTACAAACCCATCGGGAAAAGACCAAGGGGTCGGCCCAAACTCAGATGGTGGGATGCGGTAGATGGGGATCTGAGCATTTTAAAAGTGAAGAACTGGAGGTCTGTCGCCAAGCAAAGGCCGGCGTGGAAAAATGTTCTAAGGAAGGCTTTGGCCCACCCTAGCTTGTCGAGTCAATAGAAGAAAAAGTATATATATATATATATATATATATATATATATATATATATATATATATATATATATATATATATATATATATATATAACATTTTAAGGCGAACAGGTAGCTGATGCTCTTACCGCAGTCTAGTTCATCGGACATGTCGTAGCACTCGATGCGACCATTGCAGTGTCCACTGGCTGAAATGCAGAGGCCGTTGCTGCACTGCCATTCCCCAGCCTTGCAGGTGGCTGTAAAACAAGGGACATAAGATAACAGTGGGAATGTTTATAGAATCACAAGAAATTCTCCTTAACGAGAGAACTAGTTAACTATAAGAAAATCTTCCTAAATATAGAAAATGCCATTTATATTATCCTTTTTTAATATTTCTAACTCGCATACTTTTTCCATGGCTTAAACTTCTATCAATCAATGATCTCTCTTCTTGTATATAATTATAGATAGTCTTTGGTCATCTTACACCGCAAGCTATGACTGACATTTTTCGCAATTTTTCTTGATAAGCTGTTGTATTTAAATATTTAATTGGTAATAATAGTTCTACCGAAAGCTTCAGGAATAGTGTATTGTTTACTGTTAGCATTTACACCATCGGTTTCCAAAGTGGTCCAGGTGGACCCCCAGGGGTCCATAAGAGACCACATGGGGGTCCACGTAGACCTGAAAAGAAGAAAACAGGGGTTCACAAGTTGTAAATGGTGGTCGAGCAAATTTTAGCGATTGTAATCGGCAGAAATACACCGCAAGAAATAAGTACGTAACAGCCAATGACGACTCAACATAAGTTAATTGTGTTTTGTGTTATATATCTATGTTAAATTCCTGTATATATATTACACATTATTTTACTTATCTTTTTTTAAACTTTAAATGTGTTATAGAATAAAAATATAAAAATATTTTAACTAAAGTTTAAATAATATTTTTCGGTACTTTTTTCTGTGCGATAATCGCCGAAACGAGAAAAATAAATCTTAAATTATTGTCCTAAATATTCCATTTGCATGGATCGTACATTGTTTAAAAGGATTTACGCGTTTATAGAAACTACTAAAAAATAATACAATTATTTTATATTTACATTTAATAAACTAAATATCACTTACTATCAACCGTTATTTAAAAGCCAATACAGGTGACAACTTTATACTGTTGACAAAATTGTACTGCTTTTGATTGGTTTAATTCATGTCCACTACTTTTTATCATAACTTTATTTGCTTAAGGGATATTAATGTTAGCAAAACAAATCGATAGTTTTTATTTCCTTGTTTAAAATAATATGCCAACGACGACAAATAATTGCTTTATTTGAGGCTGGATTAAAACGAATTAAGATTGCCAGGAAGCTGAATATCCACAGACAAATGGTATCACGTACTATAAAACGATTTTTGGAGCTTGGCCATGACGGTGATAGACCCCGGAAAAAAAATTGTGAATACAAATGAAATTTGCAAAATTATCAAGAAACGAATTAAGCGAAATCCACGAAACTCAATGAGAAAAATAGCTAAAAGAAATAGGGATTAATAGAGAATCAGTTAGATAAATTGCAAACACAGAACTTGGACTTAAAGCAAATATACTTCGAAAAGTACAGAAATTAACTGAGCAAAATAAGCGTATACGGTTGCAAAGAGGTTGAACTTTTATTTGAAAGTCCACAAAATGCGCAGGGAAGCATTTCATTTTCGCGGATGAAAACACATTTTTACAATTAAACAATCCTATACTCTACAAAATGACCATTACTAGTCATCTAATCGTCCTGGAACTTCCACAAGAGTAGAACGGTGACAAAAACTAGTCAGTTTTAATGTGGGGAGGCATTTGTGAATCTGGAAAAACTCCTTTGGTTTTTATAATCAAGGCGTCAAAATGAACAAGATCATGAATTACAATGAGGTTTTTCGATTGGTTTTACTTCCTTGGGCCCAAAAATTTTTTGAAAACAACATCTGTACACTTCATCAAGATTCTGCCCCTTCTCATACAGCAAAAGCAGCAGAAGACTGGTGTCAAGCAAATCTTCCAGATTTCATACCTGTGGGAATGTGGCCCCCCTATTCACCTGACTTAAACCCAATGGGCTATAGGGTTTGGTCTGTTCTGCAAAGCCACATCGAAGTTTGGAATGGATAAAGGCTACTCTTAAGAAGGAATGGGCTAAATTAACACCTGATGAACTGCGACGCATTGTAGAAAAGTTTTTGCGACGTTTAAGGCGCCCAAGGGGATTATTTTGAAAATACTTAAATATGTTGTATCTAAGTAACAAATGACTTAAGCAAAGTTAGTTTTTTGAAAATAAATTCCATGTTTTTAGTTCAATGCAATATTTTTTTTGTCAACAGGATAAAGTTGTCACCCTGTTTTTATTTCTGGCAAAAACTGTTTCACAATCGCGTTGATGATCGATTGCTTAAGTATAATAATGTAATAGTACCTTTTTTCAGTAAAACAAAATTTTATGTGGCTGCCTTTTGGTTTTGGTGATTTGGTCGATAACAGTATGTGTAAACAGGTGGTTACAGTGTTATTCGTTATTTCCAAAGAGTGATTAGAAAACACTGAACTATTAACAAAACAAACATTAACTCCTTTTGTTGTCGAATAAAATTCAGCTCACATTCACCGAAGAATGTGAAATTTTCTGTTGCATTTCTGTTGAAAATAACTATTTCAGAATGTTGCTCAAAGTTACATGCTTGTTGTAGTTTGACTCAAAATAAAAATAGATCAGAAACATATTTAAATCCGTGTCACAAATATTGTATGGCAAAATTTCGATACATTTAAGCGGAAAATTCTATTGCACCCAGTTCACAACTCTGGTATCTATCTAGAAAATTTTCATGCCTTTTGTCTCTTAAAAAAGTCCTTGAAATGTCGATGTTCCTATCAAACAAAATGGCCCGGATCTCAAACTAGCTTCACCATACGGGTATGTTCAGCCTGTGAAACAGCAGGCAGGTTTGGTTTGTTTGGCACTCTATTATTTTTGGTTCACGAGGGTTAATCAGACAGTAACCTTTGGTTCAAAGTGGTCTCTAAATCATTATAACATTCACGCACGAGAGGGAATAGAACCCAAGAACTACTGAACCCGTTCGCCTGGTGAAATGATTAACTAAATGTTTCAAAGCAATTTCACATGACTAGTATACCAAACCTGAACTCGCAGTATCGAAACAAAATTTTGCTGAATTTTAATTACTTTTGCCAGTAAATTCAATTAGAATTATAAATTTATTACAATCTTTTTAGTTAATGCAATCTAGTTAAATCATAGTCAATTATTAAATTGTTTACATTAAGTAATTTTATATTTCATATCTATTAGTTCATAAATATCATGAATTGTAAAAATGATGAATGTATAATGAATACAGATTTGAGAGATATTTTTTCCAACGGCGGGCACTTGAAGGTTGAACACTATGCCACAACAAGGCCAGAAACTGATAGTCATTTGTCGGTACCCAGCGGGCACCTGTGAACCAAGTCACGGAGGCGAGTCGCGTTACCCGCTTCATACTACCACAAACCCGTTTATAGGGTGGGCCACATTCACACATCATCACGGAAGAAAGGACAGAGAAACACAGAGAAAACAGAGAAAGAAAGTAACATCCATGCCCAAACCGGGATTCGAACTCAGGACCCAGATTTGAGAGATTTATAACGATTAATTTCTAGGTAGAGTTTTAACTGTAATATACACATGATCTAATCTTTATTCATTCAGCTGTCATGGTAGGGAATTGGTTGAAATTTTTAGTCATTACGATACATTAATTGCCTATTCATACATTTTGAAGCTCTTAAACAAAGCCAACCCGCTTTGAAGAGTAATCCCTGTCTGCTGAATGGGTCGATTTTTGTGCTGGTATACACCTTTTTGCGTAATATCACTTCAACATGGAAAACACTGGATCCTATTAACTTTTAATAAGATAAAACTCTCTCAATACTACCATTTTCGGCTGGAGGTCGAAATTATCGAGATTATTACCACTTGAACACTATACATCGAATGTATCGAAACTATTACCATCTGAACACGAAAGCGAAACCTTTATCCAACGGCTCCTCATTTGTATTTACAATTTTATGTACATGGCAATTTTGAAGTGATTACTAAAAATTGTCGAAACGTTTCATTGCTTGCACACAATAATTTGATTACCCGATTCAAAGGAATTTTCAATACTTTAAAAATCATCTTTGCTAATACGACATTATAATACTGGAAAGCATAAGTAGTAAAAAAATTTATTTTGTTGGAACTATCTGCATTTTTAAATAAATAACATAATTTTATTAAATATTTGGACAACACACTCACCAACATTGTCGGTACACTGGTAAGTGGAATTTCCCAATCTCTTGCAGAGCTGGTGCTCGCTGATGCACCACCCACCACATCCGGAAGGATCGTTAGCGTCTCTGGGCACCAGACATCGTGAGAAGGGCGTCTGCGGCAGGAAGATACACACTTCACCATCCTCGCAGTGACCCCCGCAGTCCATGATTTCAACCGATTCCGTACTTGAAGCTGAAAGAGAAAGCATCCGTACTCGTCACCAATAAGCGCATTACTTTCACTACATAATATGTCACGACTTTTCTTAGTTCCCAAACATAAATCAGCTCATTGAAAATGTCTCACATTTATTATTAAGGGTTTACATGAGTTACAGAATAAAAACATTCAAGTGTATGGCGTTCAGCTTTTGAATTGAATATTCAAAATTACGCTACTGTTGCTGCTCTAGGTAAATAAGTATGGCTGTTGACTATATTTCGTAGAGATATCACATTCAATATATTAGTAAATTTACGAATTCAATTCTTTGCCCTCGTATCTGAAAATTCTTATTAAGTTGTGAGGATTTCACCATGATTCATTTTGAACAAATTCGTAAATTTGTCTATTGAGCTCTTTATTCATAGCTAATGAATCCAAAATTCACAGTTAGCAAACATAAACTATTTTTGTATCATTAGTATAGAAATTTTATTCGATGGAACTTCCTAAATATCTGACGCTTGGTTTTTAGAATATTATATTTGATAAAATAAGATCTGTATGGTTATGATGAACATGAACAAATATTTCTAAAATTGTTTATGGATTAAGTTATTATCCAATTGTGATCCAAGCATCAGAAAATTACTTGGCTCACAATTGGATTAAAAACTAAAGCACCTACGTAATTTGTTACAATATAATCAGGACATCTTCTTCTTCTTAGAGTTGGGTTTGTATTATATTGGACACCTCTTCTTTTATCAGCATTTTGTACTATTAATTCCAAACCCAATGTTCCTCGGGTCACCCACTTTATTAATAAAGTCCGATAACTCTTTAATGGAGTCTAGGTGTAACTCTCTAGTATGGATGATGCCTAAAGAAGTTGATCTAATGAGGGCAAGAGCCTCGCATTCGTTAATGATATGCTTGGCCGTTTCCTCTTGCGTATGACATTTCCTGCAGATAGGGTCTTGCTGAAACAGTCCCATTTTATGGAGGTGTTTTCTGAAACAGTGATGCCCAGATATGAGGCCTACGATTAAACGTATCTTCTGCCTAATCAGGACATCACAAACAACATCTATTTGTATAACGCAGCGTCAGTGACTCAAGTTACTTGAGAACCTTACACATTTACCAGTCGGATGAGTTATCTTCGCATATCCTCTATAACAGTGTTTCTCAACCGCCGGTCCGTGGACCGGTACCGGTCCGCAAGAAATATTCACCGGTCCGCAAAATATCCAGCTTTTATAGGCCGACTATATCGAAAAAAATATATATATCATTCACGTTGGAATTTTCTTGGAGTTTTAATTAAATTTTGGTGCTTTTATTCTCGATGCAATATTATATAAGTAAGTTGAATATACAAATGTAAATTATAACAAACAAAATGCTTTAAAAATTATGTATGCCTTCATTATTTATCTTTGTGAAAAATTGTGCATTGGGTCAAATTATTAATATTACCGGTCCGCGCGAACGTGCCGAAATATTTTACCGGTCCTTGGAGTAAATTCAGTTGAGAAACACTGCTCTATAAGTCAATGCTTAACAATTTATTCCCTGCGCGTTGCACATTTTATCTTATTGTTTCAATGGTAATTGAAAGGTTAAGAAGTACTTAAGGCCCTCTTCAGGCTTCTACAAATCTGTGAACGACACCTGTTACGCTGGCAAATGTTTGATACTATCGTTGGAAATATATTTCGAGCTTGTGAAATGAACTTTGATCAACCTCAGTCTTCAGCAACAATATCATTTTGCAACATCTTTTTTCCCAGCATCGAAAAGTTACTACTTCTGGTGAAATCAATAAATATGTCACCAGCTGGGTTACCTACCGCCTCTGCATTAATGTCGATAATATTTCACTAACACCAAGATACATTTTTGACAGCCCTGCCCTTTTAAAATCTCTGGCTCAGTTCGGGGAATTCCCTTCTCTCAATATAGAAAAGAGTCTATACTCCGAAGACATCAAGGAGATAACAAGCTGTGTTCTGCACACTCATGATCATATTTAGTTCTCCCAATGAACACGACACAAACCAACCAACCAAACAGCTGGGTTCACTGTTAAGCAAAGAATTATATACCAATACAATTCAATGCTTGACAAAATATAATTATTTTATTCTCTCAAGCCTTTTATTTTGCAAGTTTTGATATATATGAAACATTTATCATAATTGTACTCTTCCAATATTGTTTGTACATCATGTTGCCTACATGGTTTTCCTCGATATCTTGTCTGTTGACTTGTTCGTTTCTTTTTTTAGAAGATTTCTCAATATCATCTTTAGCTTTTGCTCATCTATGTTTATTAGTGATTTTTATGTTAATTCACATGGTTCATAAGTTTTCATATACTCGTCCTTAAATTTGGCACAGCAGTGTTTGTCCAGAATTTTGTGATTTTCAAGACGTTATCAAAAGGAATATGCTGGGTTGGAGAAAAAACGTAAGCTTCAAGACTATTTAACAGGTTTCTGTGATTCGCTGAGATTTCTGTGATTTAAAATTCTCTTATAATCGATATTTAGTACCTGGGCCTTGGTACAACCGCTATTAGCCTGATAAGTGTCGATTATTTCTGTAATTTTCTCGACATTTTCTAAGACGTGGCAACCTATTCGAAGTGTATCTTTAGCGCAAAAATACCTGAAAGGAATCAACAAAACTAGAATTGCACGCAATTGGCTTTTACAGTATTGAGATCATAAACACAATTAAAGCCACCAGTCTTGCATTTTTGCCTTCAATAAAGAAAAACTAAAATTTTTCTTTGTGGCTTTCTATTTTCAATACTCTGAAACTCAAGATTGAGTGGACAAAATAAAAACAGCAAAAGCTTCTTTAGTGTGAAATGTCGAAAGAGCGTAAATCTCAAATTATTTGTTCGATCATTAATGAGATATCGATCACTACAGCCATCTAACAAAAAATAATGGATTTCTTTTCCGCAATCTAGTAAATGTTTTAATATTCCGTTACTTTTTCCTGTTAACAATTATAATCATACGTGACTTATGTTTTCTGCCAATATATACTTCAGCACACCAACGTTTGCTTTAAACTTATATATGATCTGGAGGTTTAAAAGATTTATCAATATATATATTTCAACACAAGTTATGTACAGCAGCATTTGTCTGGAATTTATGCAGTTTAAAGTAAATTTCACGTATAATTTGTACACAAAATTAAAATCGCAGAACTTGTCTAATATATGTATGGTTTATAGGAAAATCAAAAGAGCTCTTCAAGTATCGTTTACTTTGTTTTACCGTCATGGTTTGCCTTTAAGTTATTTAGTCGATACAGATAATTTATAAAAAAATTTATATATCTTTATAAATTTTGCACAGCGATTTACTGTGACTCATGTAGAGCTCCGTAGCTTCACAGCGTTTCCCGTTAGGATCAGCAAAGTGAAGCATCATTTGCAGAGGACAGTGATTGGGAGGGTGACTACATTCCCTCCCCCACTGGATTGCTAGAGCTCCGTGGGTTGCGGATGTGTCCACGTCAATATGTGACGCTCAAAGTTCTTCCACTGGTCTTGCTGTTGCACCAGAGAGCTTCCCTGTGCCTAACCCCGAATTGAACTCTATTAGTTAGAGAGTAGCAGCCAGGTGGAGTCTTCGTAATTTTGAAGCAGAGACCAAGCTGAAGACCCCCAATACTTGGTTTGCCACACCCAAAGGTATCGTTTGATTTTGGAGGTCATTGCCCCTAGGACATATTTAACATGCTCCAACAGCCTTTAGCGAACATGACGGATCACCAGTTAAGCCGAGTTTCACACTCACTACCTTTCGATAATGAGAACGATGCCCTAAGCAATCAGGTCACCTCGGCCTCCTTCCACTGGTGTGCCGTGGATGTGGAAAGGAGAGTGCCAGCTCAGATGTGACCTCATGACCAGAGTGTGGTTCAAAGTTATGAGGTGTTTGGGGATGGGCAAGTATTCCAAACCCGTTGACCGTAAGGTACCGTCCGGGTCTCACCCGCATAGCTACTTACGGGACTCATGTAGGCCGTGGAGTGCCAGTTGGTTGGGTTGCCACTCTCATTATCGAAAGGCAGTAAGTTCGAATCACGTCTTAACCGAAGATCTGTCGTGTTCGGTAAAGGCAACTAAAAACTAAACTGCATGGCACGACATCCCATGTGGGCTAAGGCCTACAGTGTCCATAATTGTTTTCATGACCGAGGGCCCTGGGGTGCGAAGCATATGTCCCAGTTAGGTGGTCAGCCTAACGTAAGACCCCCAGTGTTTAGTTCCCAAGCATGCTTGGTACTCAGTTAATTGACCCACTGAAGGGAGGAAAGGCAACTGGAGCACGTTAAATATGTCGTGATCGCATCGTAATCAATGAGGAATGAAACCCCTGGAGGTGGCAGGTCAAGTATTAGGGGGTCTTCAGCTTCTAAATTATGAAGTCTGCCACTCGCTGCTTCCCCAACCTGGTAGAGTCCAGTTGATACATAGTTACAGAGAGGACGCTGATGCAACAACAGCTGAGACTCATGTGGGATTTCTTCAAAGATTGTAGAGACTTAATAACTGTTGGGATAATATACAAATTTAGAGGAGAGACTATGAACAACATCCTCTTGAACGTGGTGGTGGTGGGTGGTGGGACTAATCCCCATCTGGTCTAGTGGAACTAGACCAGATCCTTGAGATCATAGATACCCTAAAAGTCCAAAAGCAGATGTGGACTTTTCACAGCCTCTTCACGAGAAAACAACAAGCACTTCAAGATATGTTGCGGGCTAAACGGAGCACTGTCGCACTTGGAGCATGATGGGTATTTTCTTTCACCGTCTTCAAAGATCATACACTTCAAGTGGCCAGTAGAAAGTCGAGACAGTGTCGTCTGATGTACTCTGGAACCCTTAAATCTTGAACGTTATCATGAACTTCATTTAAAATGTAAAAATCCTCGATTTACTGAAATAACATCTTGTAATTTGTATTTTTATATAAAGGCTATAAAAGTGCTTTTTTTTAAAAAAAAGTTTCTTGACATGTCCATTCATTTTTTTTTTTGTTTTAATAAAAGAAAGTTGATAAACTGAAGATTGAATAATTCTGCAATCTGAGTATTGAAAAATTCTTATCGCTTTTTAAAATCTTAATTTTAACAATGCCAAGTTCTAATGAAAAATTATAGAGGAATAAAAGGAAACATAGTATAATCATCACAAATTTAGTAAATCCTTAAATTTGGTCGAAGGCAAATTGAACCACATTTGTAAAAACTATAACTTAAAATATTTCAGAAAATAAACGAATATTTTTTTAAAAAGTATTCAATTCAATTCAAACAAATTCACATGAATAAATGAAGTTTTTACATAAATTAACAGAATAATCTTGAAAAGTTCATTTCTGAATGGTAAAGAAATTCCTAGCATAAATGTACATTAAAATAAATAAAAATATTTAAGTATATTTTTTTGCAAAAAGAGTGACAATTTTTTACAAAAAATAAATATACATATATTTATACAAAAAATATAAATTGCATGTTTTGATGACCTCTGTTGGGGCTATAATGTTCTGGATGTAAAATTATAATTATTAGAATATTCTATATGAAAAAAACAGAGTTTGTTTCATTAATCTTTTATGTATTGGATATAAATAAAACAATCTCCGTTTTTCTTAAAAAAAAAAAAACTGCTGCTGCTGCAAGTAGTTAAACCTTTTAAATCAGCATAACTGCTTGAAAGAGACCTGTTCTTACCTGGAAGACTAGTTTCTTCAGTTGCTGCAGGCTCGGCATTGTCTGGAAGACCTGAAGAGATACAAAGAAAATTTAAAGCTCCTGGTATCAAAATTAAGTTAATTTGCCAAATAATGATTATAACATATATAAATTCATATTCAGGTAATATTTTCTTTTGAATATTTTTAAAAGTAAAATCTTCGCATAAACAAAATAATATATCAGTTAATAAAAAATAAAATAAAAAACCCCAGCTAAGTTTAGGAAACTGGCAGTTACAGTTAGTGAAATGTCACAGATACTGAGAAGGGAGAAAGGAATGTGTGTACTGTTGTTGTTGTTGTTTATGACACTTGGACAAACCAAGCTCGCTATGCCTTTGGCTGTGCGAATTGAGTCAATAGAGAGCGTCTTTCGCTTGGAACAGAGCACCACGAAGGTGAAAGTACAACTTTGCTCTTTGTAAGGTGCCTCGTCATTTTGAGCCACAGTCAGGTGACCAGGCCACACCTGAGCTGGCACCCTCCTCTCCACATCCACGCCACACCAGCGGAAAGACTTTGGACGTCACATATTAAGATGGACACGTCTCCAACCAACGGAGCTTCAGCAACCCAGTGAAGGAGAGTACACCGAGGTCACCCTCCCAACCACTGCCCGCGGCAAATGATGCTTCCTTTGCTGAGCTTACGGGAAGCGGCATGAAGCTACTGAGCCACTGGAGCTCGTGTACTGTTTTATCATTGAAATATATTTTTTAATTGTAAGTTTGCACACGCTGTAAAGAATTCGTTTGGCCTAACGTCCTCCGGATGTCAGTTGCCACCAAGCAGTCAAAACACGAACACTCCTGCTAAACATTTTTCAAGGTATTTCAAATTTTAATTGAGACATTTTGCAAGGAGATTCACCGACTAGATTCCTTCCTTTTTAATTAACAATAAAATGTCGATGGCTTATTCCGATACATTACCTATTTATACCGCTAAAAATAACACACCCTCACACTTTGAATGGAAGAGTTAGGAACTTGAATTGTCACTATCTTCTCACTGAACCTACGGTCACAATATCCAAACTTTCTATCAGCATTATGAGCCTAGATATAAAACACGCTAAGTTGCTGGCTTAAACGTGGCGCCATCTACCGCTTACACTTGAAAACATTGCTAAGAAATCGGCCTTAACAGTCTCCATAAACTTTCATTGGCTCCGTTTTCAATAACTTTCCATTAATCAGCAGACTAACTTCATCATTTCGAGGAGGCAGCAAGCGCTGATATAAGTATTAGAATTATTAATTAATGCACAAAAAATTAAAATCTGTGAAAAGTGAAAACAGTAAAAATTTAATCATCTGTAAAATTACTTTTGCACTAATTTTTTGGCACCTCCATTCTTCTTCTTCTAAGAGTTGAGTTTGTATGTAATTGGTATCTCTGCTTTTATCAGCATTTAGTACTATTAACTCCAAACCCAATGTTTCCTAGTACCAGTTGCTCGGGTCACCTACTTTATTAATAAAGTCCGATAACCCTTTAATGGGGTTTAGATGTAACTCTCTAGTATGGATGATGCCTAAAAAGTTTATCTAGGGAGGGCAAGAGCCTCGCATTCGTAAATGATATGTTTGGCCGTTTCCTCTTGCGTATGACATTTCCTGAAGATTGAGTCTTGCTGAAACAGTCCCATTTCATGAAGGTGTTTTCTGAAATAGTAATGCCCAGTTATGAAGCCTACGATTAAACGTATCTTCTGCCTAGAGCATCCTAGAATTTCAGAAGCAATCCTCGCTGATGATCCACAGATCATACTTTTAGCGTGGGTTTGACCAGGAGTGTTGAGCCAAGCTTCATACATCTTCGGTTTTTCCCATCAAAGAACATTGGGCATCTCCATTAATATCTAAATATTACACATGAAAAATGAAATGGTATCATTCATGATTGAAACAAATGTGAGATTGCATCAACATAGAGAGTAGCAAAGTTACAGGTTCGTCCTCTGGCCGTGGTTCAAAATGACGAGGGACTTGGTAGTGGGCGAGTATTCCAAACCCGTGAACCTAAAGGTACAGTCCGGTGCTCGCCTGCACCGCTATCTATACATCCTATCTACATCAATCTATACACACACACACACACACACACACACAAACACATATATTTATATAAATGATGATGATGTCGTGTCCATGGAGTAGTGCAGAAAAATCCTAAATGTCCCCGAAGCTATCGAAGACAGCACTGGCGATCATCACAGCTTTATCTGTAAAAAGAAGCTCCACAGGATCCTCTATGCTGATGATAAAAAGCTTGGCCAGCCTTGCTGGACAGCTGAAGATGTGTTGTGGAGACAGTTGGGTGTTATCTGGGAAGTGATGACAAAGCCTGGTGTAGGTCTTTTGTCCATCTGAAGAAATTTTCATTCCTTTGAAGTATTTTGTTCTAAGTCTGGCTATTATAGTTGAAATGGTTCTATCGCTGTTTAATTCAGGAAGGGAAAACTTTTTGTTGTGATGTTTCCAATCCCTGTGATCAGCAAAGCTAGATCATGATCATGAGTCCATTCCCCCCCAAAAAAGTCAAGCACCAGAAGTGGATCCCGAATCAGGTCTTGCTTGGTAAGCCCTAAACAAGATAAAATGTGGTCAGGAGAGGCCTGCACCGAAGAACACTTGGTGCAGGTCTCAAAGTTGAGAAACATTGGGTGAATTAATCATGGGTGGGGTAAGAGTGGAGATTAATCATGGGTGGGGTCAAGGACCTGGAGCACCAGTGGCTGAAAACTTTTTAACTCTTGCTGGCAACTGCATTGGCGCCAATGAGAGTCAAGCATTTGGATGACTGATGAGAATTACATATGTGTATACATATATATATATATATATATATATATATATATATATATATATATATATATATATATATATATATTAATTAATTAATCCATAGAATTTCATGCCAAAGAAAAGTTATGGACCCGAAAAGTATTGAACGGAAAATATTGTAGATCAATAATAAAATGATCAAGCTCTGCATTTGAAGCACTATACTGAATATTATAGTAAGAATTAAAACATTTTTGGCAACAACAAGAGCATTTTACTTTCTTGGGGGACTCTTCACAGATGCAGAGCCATATTCACTTGTCTCAAGGAAAGGAAACCCGAAAATTCCCAAGTTACATACATTAATAGGTGCAAAAACTATTCCCTTCTGTTGGATAGGATATAAACTTTGCCTTTCTATTCTGAAAAACATCGTCTAAACATTGGAACACAATAAATAAAGAGCAAAAATAAATCCTTGATTGAGAAAGCAAGTTTAAGAAGTTTATGTGTGTGTGTGAGAGTCTAAATTTTAATAGTAAACCAGACTACAAAGTACATTACAAACCTTAGTGTATATTTTATATACAGGGTGATCATAATTAAACTGCAAATTTAAAAACGCTGTAAAAAAAGAACCACTCGTTAGAAAGACCTGAAATTTCATCAGAATGTACTTCAATCAGAGGGATTTTGTTTGGCGTTGGAAAAAAAAATTAGGAAAAAGTGGCCAACAGATGTCGCTGCACAGATGCTTATATGCAAATTAAAGTCTTGTATAAAATGTCGAGTAGCTTGAATTCTCGTTAATTGTCGATGGTGATGCAAAGCCATTTCGGAAATGACCGTATTATCAGCCGACATTTTCCAACTCCCACGATCACCGGACATCATTCCCTGTGACTTTTGGCTCTGGAGATTTCTGAAAAATGTTGTTCTACCTCCACTAGACACCTTAGCAGATTTGAAATGCCGCATTACTCAGAACGTTAACAACATCAGCACTGATACACTCCAAGCTGCTGTGGAAAATACAGTTTTACGTTTACACCTCCTAACAGAAAATGGTGGACACCATATTGAAAATTTCTTGAAGAAGACTAAGGACAATTAAAAACCGAATTTTTGTTGGCTTTTTCTACGGTTTTGGCCGCTGGGCAATTAAAAACCGATTTTTTCCTATTCGATGTAGCACCACTTTGTCGCTCTGAATAGGTTTTACACCAAGAGTGCCACAACATCTGCCTGACTTACAATAGCACAACTGGTTTAACGTTCAGCTTATAACCACAATTGATTATAGTTCTTGTCAGAATTCATATAACTAATCTACAGACGCCTGTGCAGCGCCATCTATTAGCCACTTTTTTCCTAAATTTTTTTTCACACGCCAAACAAAATCCCCCTGCTTGAAGTACATTCTGGTGAAATTTCAGGTCTTTCTGACCAGTGGTTCTTTTTTTTACAGCGTTTTTAAATTTGCAGTTTAATTATGATCAACCCTGTATACATATAAAAAACCAATTAAAAGTTTCATTATTAATCTAATGTATATTGGAAATTATAAAATGTATAAATAAAATATCAACTAAATGATCTTTGTTATTCTAATTAATAGATAAAGTAACAAATTTATTACACTCTCTGTTGTCAATTATTCGAATGGTATTAACAATGAGATTCTGTAATGAAGAAATGAAACACTTTCAATATGAGCAATAAAACAGTGATTTTTAAAAGAAAACTGAATCCTATAGACATATTCATAGCATAAAAAATCGTATTTTCATGAGTATATATGTATTTCTACCTTTAATAACGGAAAAATATAAACTGACAATTCTTACTTAGAGAATATATTTTGTAATAAAATAAAATAATAATCAAACAAACATTCAAAAATAATTAAGTACACAAATTAAAAATAATTAATCAAGAAATACAAATAAAGAAATTGATATTCAATTTCAATATGTTAAATTTAAACAGGGATTCTTACTACCGTGAATTGCCTCTTACCATTTCTCTTATTATTTTATCGCTTACCATTGAATCAAGGAGAACAAAAAGCAACAGGTGGGTCATCATAAGATAACATATTAAATCAGAATATCAATTATTTTTCACTTAGTTTGCTTGGATTAACATTTTTTTAAAATAGATGTACTCTTAATTCATTATAAAACTTTTTACTGACCTTTGATTTCTACCTCACCAACCAGGGCCGCGGTGGCCTGGTTGGTTAGGGCGTCGTGGGATGGGAGTGAGTTCGAATCCCGGCTTAACTGACGATCCATCGTATTCGCTAAAGGCAGTTTGGGCCCGTTAAATAGGTAGTGGTTGCAATGTCCTCCAAGTGGAATGACACCTCTGATGGCAGCAATCGGTTTTCTGCTTGATCCATGCTTCGAATTCACGAAGATTCTATCCGGCTGCTTCTATCAAACAGGTAGAGCCCAATTCAGGACTAGGAACAGGGAAGCATGTTGTTGCTATTGAAACAACAATAACGAGGTTGCTGCCTCCAGTGACATCACTTCAGTTAGAGGACATGGGGACTGAGACTCAGACATCATTAGTAAATACGACTCGTCTTCAGTTGTGTCGAGTATGGATGGAAGTTTCTGTAAAGCGTAGAATAGAGGGCGCTACTACCGTGGAGATCTAGAAAACTTCCGGCACGAAACTTCCTGCTTACTATTCCATTATTATCTTATACCATTGTGCTTGTTTTCTGTAGTCTCCATTGCTTTTCAGAAATATACATTTAAAAGTAATTATCCTATAAATTTTTTTGAAATGCGGAAAGCAAATAAAGGTAGTAATTGTTGCGTAGCATTTGGTTGCAATATGGGAGCTAGAACAATTTTACTTTCGTAAGTAAAAAGGTTCAAGTTTCCAATGGAACCCGATTTACAATCCTTATAATTTAATATTAGCTATATATTAAACCAACTCTTAAAAATAAGACTTTAATTTTAATTGGAACAAGAACCACGATTTGTTTATATTAATAAACAACAAGTAAATAAACACATCCTTATAATTTTGTTCTACTCATTATTGATACCAATTCATATATTCTAGCATGATCAAGAAAATTTTAATGAAATTTATAGTACTATAAATGAAAGCATAAATAATACCTTGCTTAATATTTGAACTGATTTATAGTTCAATCGCGGGCAAAATATATTTCCTGAAATTTTGGAATAAATGCATAAAATTAAAAATTAGTTAAAGAAGAAAATGATTAACAATTGAGATAAATAATAACAACAGTTACAATGTGGGTTACAATATATAATTCATCAACAATTGATCCTAATATCGCCAATAAGAGCGATTCCCCGCAAAATATGGTAATTCATTAGGATTATTTAAGTAAAAATTAAAAAATTTTTTAAAAAATTTATGGGATCACACCACTGATTGCACTCTTATTAAAAATTATGATTTTAACGGATAAAATAAAAAAAATTCGAAAACAGAAATAAATATCTAAAAATATATAAATAAAATTTTTGGCGATTGCATTGATTTTCAATGGGAAGAGAGAAAACCGGAAGTATTTGAGATGGCTTCCGGTCAACTGAGGTTAGTTTTTGTTTACATTGAAAACTCCATCCATAAGATTCTTCTTTCTTTCCACTAGCTAAAAATCGCCTTTCTGAACCAGGCCATTGTTGTTACATATAAAATTATAAATAAAAGTTTACAATCGGGTACCCCTTGATTCTTTGACGAATTTTTTGACGCCAAGATAGGCATCAATATGTGGTTAACAAGATGGCAACTACACAAATGCATCTATATAAAAATAGGGTTATCAGAAATTGAATTTTATCGCCAAAAATTTCGCCAAACCAAGGGGAACCCGATTCTTCACGGAACCCAAATTATAAGTTAAGATCTTAAACATTCGAGAAGTGTACCAGTGAAGTGCAAGGAGCGTATGTCCACTTGTAGCAGGCCTCCGGGCAGGTAGCCATGATGCCTCTCCAAGGCCTGGATGACGGCCATCCCCACCTGGTGCGTGGCGTCCATTCGCGGCTTCGAGAAGTGAATGTGGCACCGCGCGATGACGCTGCCTTCGCTGAAAATTTAAAACAAACTGATCTCAACTAAATCTCAACAAAATCAATGGTACTTTTCCGTTTCGCCGGCGCAGATATCACCAAGTGAAAATTAAGTCGCCAATTGGCGACAACACACAGTATACACATAAAAATTTTTTAAATAACGTTGTTTTACATAAAAATTTTTAAATTTATTTATTTAATCGTTGTTTTTGTATTCACGCTATGCGGAGAATGATGGATGCCAGAGCCTCCATTTATTTACTTATTATATTAGATTACAATTTATCGGGTGATGCATATTTCAAAATCTTATTTTTTTTAAATATTTTTTTATGTGAATTTGTTACGATTATTATTTTTTAAGATATATTTTTAAAATCCGATTTTTTCTAGAGATATTTTATGAAATTATTAAATTTGTATATATATTAACATAGCATAAAATTATAAAATGGGGAAAAAAGAGTCGAAATAAAGTAGTTGACAGTAAAAGGCCGTCACATGTTTTGGAAACGTAGCAGTAAAAGGTTACCAGCGGAGATATTCCTTATAGCACCGGTTGTATTATTTTTGGCGACTTTATCGCCTGCGCGGCGAAATGGAAAAGTACCAAATCAATGAATTGTTATGATAACTATTATATTGACATTTAATTCTGTGTTAACTTATAATTTTAGGAAATGCTTAAATAGGAAAGCTGTAGCTATAAAGTAGTACTTTAATCCTCTAGGAGTAACATTCAAATAATGTTTATATATTTTATCAAAATAGTATTATTTTTATTTTTCTGCGAAAGTATTGCTTGGATTCATTCGAAGACAGGAAAGAGAAGGTGTTTAAAGATTAAATGGAAGGGACACAATATTAATAAGAAACTCATCTATGTAGAACATGGGTTCCAAAACTTTTTTTTCTCGTGGACCACTTTCAAAGTTTTACTATTTTCGGTAGAACCCCTGCTGCTGCATTTCTAAAGTATTCCCAAAACTGCTAAAAAATATTACCCTAAGTTGGGGGTGTTAAGAAGAAAAAAAGTAGCACATTTTCTTGTGTCCTATTTATTAATATTATACTTGTGGTTCTACAAAATTATAAACATTAATTATTGCAAACAATTGACAAAATATCAACAATGAACAGTGACATGTAAATCAACAATAAAAGTCATACTTTTAATGAGACGGATGTACTTGAGGAATTTAAAGAGAACAAATTATTAATATTTGGCTTCAGTTTTGTAATAAGTAATCAGATTCGAACAGAATCTGATTCGAAAAGTGAGTAAAATCTCGATAAGCATGCACCTTTCGACAACCCGCGTATGTAAGAGCAATCGTTGGAAATCTTCATCATTTTCATCGCACAATAGTGCAAATAAACGGGCATTCAAAGCATTACTTCTTACTTTATTAACTGAGTTAATCACAAATTAAAGCGATTGCTGCAATCTAACACTCTGGCGCATGGGCGACATCTGGTGTACACTCTTGTACTATTATCTATTGTTCTATTCCAAACTGTGTTTGAACGAGTCTCGAATATTTTTGAGTACCTACCTAGTGAATGATGCTACCTGCCTACGTTGATAGGTTAATCCCTGCCAAAATATTCGTTCTTTATTATGAAAACCAGAAAATGTTTCGTGGACCCCCACTTACAACTTATGAACCCCTGTTTTCTTTTTACGTCTACGTGGACCCCTGGGGGTCCACCTGGACCACTTTGGGAACCCATGGTGTAGAAGCAATGCAGAGAAAGGAACAAGATCCTAAAATTTGTGGTGAACCCCAATTGAGTTTAAAAAACTTTAGAGAAGTAAAAGTAGAAAACAACAATAATAACATTTTTGCTCCGTTTTTTTTAAAACTAATTTTGTATAAGTGGCCAAAGTGAAGAAGACTATCTGTGCATGTTTTGTTTTTATTTATTATATTTAAATGAACAAAAATATAGGAGAATTACCTGTAACTTAGTACTCTGGTTTCGTTGTAGTGCTGCAGAGAATTTATGAAAACAGCGTCCATCTGAAAGAAAAGGTAAATTCATATTCTATTTATAAATTCCAAATAAAATATGAAGTATTTGCAATAATTCAAATTTATCATTTAGAGGACAGTTTTGAGTAAATAAGTATTCCGAAATAAAAAAGTGACATAGCTATTACTTCAACCTGCAGGTGATGGTAATTAAAAGTGCTACTTTGAAATTTCGCCACCTTTAATAAAAGCAAAACTGTGCTAAATTTGGCAGAACACATTTCTGGTAGAAAGGAATTTTATCGCCACCAAACTTGTCTAGCGGTTTAGCGTGCCTGACTGCGGATAAGGAGGTCCTGGGTTCGAATCCCGGTTCGGGCATGGATGTACTTTCTCTCTCTATCTATCCTGTCTGTCCTTTCCTTGTATGAATGAGGTGTGAATGGTTGCCTACCCTATAAACGGGTCCCTATGGCATGTGTGTAGAACAAAGTCGTACTTTCACCTTCATGGTGCTCTGATTAAAACGAAAGACGCTCCCGATCGTCTTAAATTCGCATAGCCAAGGCATAGCGAGCTTGGCTTGTCCAAGTGTCATTAGTAACATCAACAACAATTTTATCTCAATAAAGAAACATAAAAAAACATGACTTGGTGACTTTCATCGCCATTTGAAAAAGAAAGATGCCCGTAGGCTAACCATACCCCCGAGTCCTGGAACCAGGGGGTACGCGTACCTTCCTGGGGCTTGAGCAGCCACCAGGCGCGTCGGCAGGTGGTGGATCGCCGAATGTCCTGTAGGAATGACAGGATAGCCTTGAATATGGAATCAGAGGCCGCGAACGAGCTCCCGTAAACCCTGGTGTTATGCGACCCGTGCCTAGGGCTATTTGGCACCGCGGTTATGGTGTTCTAACGGAGCCTCTAGTTGTCTGGCGAACTTCTAGAGCTTTTTGCCTTGCCCAGTAACTCAGGCAATGCTGGGTGGACTGTTATATTACCTGAGTTTATTAATTGTTATCTTATGGCTGAAAAGACACAAGAAATAACAAACCTTTCTGGATTTGCAGATGAAGCCTCTGAAGTAGACCTTGCTGAAAAAGACAAGGGAACTCAGAGGCAATCTTGTACAGGGGCAGCAATGAATCCTTCACTTGAGGTAGAAATGACCTCCAAACCATCTTTTTCTGGTGAAAGTCAGGAAGCTATCCCTAGCATGACTGACTTTCTGACCAGATGGGACTGTTTCAGCAAGACCATATCTGCTGGAAATGTCATACACAAGAGGAAACGGCAGAGCATATCATTTACGAATGCGAGGTTCTTGACCTCCCTAGATTAACTTCTTTAGGCATCATCCATACTAGAGAGTTATACCTAGACTCTATTAAAGGGTTATCGGACTTTATTAATAAAGTGGGTGACCCGAGCAACTGGAATTAGGAAACATTGGGTTTGGAGTTAATGGTACAAAATGCTGATAAAAGCAGGGGTGCCCAATGACATACAAACCCAATTCTAAGAAGAAGAAGAAGAAGAACCATACCCCAGTGGTGTGACATCGCTCTTCAGAACGTTAAGTTTCGGGTTCGATCTCAGCCGCGGTTGAAAAACGGGCGAGCGATGTTGTACTTCTGCATTTTGCAGGCATATCTGTCGGAGTAGGTACTTGGGAGCTTTCCGAGCTTCGTATCCTTGTAAAGTCCTCTGGAAAGGCAACTACGCTGAGGACGTTAAGAAATGCTTTACGACAATTTTGTTGTTTGTTGCACGTGACACTTGGACAAGCCAAGCTCGCTATGCCGTTGGCTGTGCGATTTAAGTCAACAGGATGCGTCTTTCATTTGGATATGAGCACCACGAATTTGAAAGTACGACTTTTGCTCATTTTAAGGTGCCTCATCATTTTGAACCACGGTCAGGTGACGAGGCCACACCTGAGTTGGCACCTTCCTCTCCACATCCACGTCACACCAGCGAAAGGACTTTTGGACGTCACATATTAACGTGGACACGTCCCCAACCCACGGAGCTCCAGCAACCCAGTGAAGGAGAGTACATCGTGGTCACCCTCCCAACCACTGCCCGCGGCAAATGATGCTTCACTTTGCTGAGCTGACAGGAAGCGGCGTGAAGCTATTGAGCCACTGGAGCTCACGACCATTTTACATCGTTAGGCAATCCACAACGCTCTGTCAAAGACTGCTTCCAGAACAGGTAGTGATCACTCGTTCTAAAATTCATAATGAATATTCGGAGAATGTTTCCTCACACAAAGTTTCCTTTTTTCAGTAATCCTCCTGACGAACATAACTTCCTTTTGATAATGCTTTTGCTTTGCTGACTTTGTGTGGATGAAAATATCATCATAAAGGGAATTACTGCATCTCACTTTTAAAAAGACTGCACAATCGCGTTTTTATTCGAAATGAAGTGAAACTTTGGGCTTCTTATCAGGATGATATAATGTTTGGCGATGACATTTCCGCAAAAAAAGAATCGAGAGTAGAGTACGATCATTCCTTCTCAGAAATGCATGCAAATATTCAGATTCAACTACTAAATTATATTCGACTTACTGTTTTCGTGGCAAGTTGCCAATCATTTTGATCAGTATGTGATCTATGATGTTTTATTGCTTTTAAACGAAAACATTAATACATCATTATGACTTCATTATCAATTTTTTGTCATAAGAATTATTATTATCAACCTATGAAGAGAATTCATTACATTTTTTTCAAACTTTATAAAATAAGGACTAATCAGAATGATATAATATTTGGTGTTTCCATTAAAAAATAAGGATCAAGATATAAAATAAGGAAAATAAGGATGGCTACACACACAACACACCTCAGAATTACATGCAAACATTCCTAAATAAGACTAAATTTCATTTCTAAGCGACAGCTTATAGTGAAGTTTCATTCCATATACAGAAAGGTACGAACTATATGTATGTTAGCCCGGCGACCGAGGGCTGTGTGGTTAGCGTTCCTGACTCCTGAGCTGTGGGTCCCGGGTTCGAATCCCGGTTCTAGCATGGATATTTTTTCCTTAACTGTTCTCTCTGTGTTTCTCTGTCCTTTCTTCTATGATGTGGGAATAATGTGGTATGAATGTGGCCCACCCTATAAACGGGTTTGTAGTGGTATGGCGCGGGTAACGCTACTCGCCTCCATGACTTGGTTCAAAGGTGCCCGCTGGGTAACGACAAATGAGTAGCAGTTTCTGGCCTTGTTGTGGCATAGTGTTCATCACCCAAGTGTGCCCGCCATTGGATATATATATATATATATATATATATATATATATATATATATATATATATATATATATATATATATATATATATATATATATATATATATATATATATATATATACATACATATATATATACATATATATATACATATATATATATATACATATATATATATATATATATATATATATATATATATATACATACATATATATATATACATACATATATATATATACATACATATATATATATATATATATATATATATATACATATATATATATACATATATATATATATATACATATATATATATATATACATATATATATATATACATATATATATATACATATATATATATGCATATATATATATATATATATATATATATATATATATATATATATATATATATATATATATATATATATATATATATATATATATATATATATATATATATATATATATATAAGTTAGCCCTATTCTTGCACGTGGCTCTTCCCAACATGTAAGATATATTTTTTAACCCATGTAATGACTAATTAAAAACATTCCTAACAATTTCTGAAGTCATCACAAATATGCTAAAAACTAAAAACACACGATGAATTATTTTTCAGAAATCAATAGGAGGATTGTAAATAGCTTACAGACTGTTGTATCTGCTGGGATAATCTGTGGTAAATAACGTTGCCAGAGTGCAGTAAATCTTTTGTGAAAACTCTGTTGGTTATCCTGATGTGACCTTCAACCAAGGATATGCCTGTAAAAAAGAGACAAGAATTTGAAAGAATTGTCGTTATTTGTGTTATTTAAAAAACACTATTGGCTTTGAATTTTTAAACATGCCAATTAATTTTTTTCAATTTATTTTCTGAATATTTACAATCACGTTATTTTGTCATAGAAATCGCTCAATGAACATGAATTTAATATTTTGATAATGTAAAATAATTCTTAAACTAGTTGCAGTTCAACTCGGTAAGTGTGGTGAAGTACCTACTGGTTGTGAACGTGGCGGAATATTTTATGAAATGAGCTATTGAAACTTACAAAAATGCCAGTTGATAAAAATCAAATGCAAATATCAACAAGAAATGGAAGAAAGCATTCACAGATTGAACAATAGGAGCAATGATATTTTATGTGAACTCCAGTACGAGTTGTAAAGAAACACAGGCAACAGAAAATAATATTTTATATAATGAACAGTTGAAGCAAAAACACTTACATCAGTAAGAGTTGATTGACCTGGGGCCTGAGCAGCTACCAGGCGCGTCGGCAGGTGGTGGATCGCCGAACGTCCTGTAGGAATGACAGGATAGCCTTGAATATAGAATCAGAGGCCGCGAACCAGCTCCCGTAAACCCTGGTGTTATGCGACCCGTGCCTAGGGCTATTTGGCACCACGGTAATAGTGTCTTAACGGAGCCTCTAGTTGCCTGGCGAACTTCTAGAGCTTTTTGCCTTGCCCAGTAACTCAGGGAATGCTGGGTGGACTGTTATATTACCTGAGCTTATTAATTGTTATCTTGTGGCTGAAAAGACACAAGAAACAACTAACCTTTCTGCATTAGCAGGTGAAGCCTCTATAGTAGACCTGGCTGAAAAAGACAAAGAAACTCAGAGGCAATCTAGTGAAGGGGCAGCAATGAATCCTTCACAGGAGGTAGAAATGACCTCCAAACCATCTTCTTCTGCTGAAAATCAGGAAGCTATCGCTACCATGACTGACTCTCTGACCAGAATAAAGCTTCCGATGGGGTTGAAGATAGTTCAAGCCAACCTCCACCACAATAGAAGTGGTACCACTAACCTCAGTAAGAAGTTTCTTGCTGGGGATATACACCTGCCCCTGATTTAGGAACCCTGGCTGATTAGGGGGAGAATCAGTGGCCTTAACTTCTTTAGGCATCATCCATACTAGAGAGTTACACCTAGACTCCATTAAAGGGTTATCGGACTTTATTAATAAAGTGGGTGACCCGAGCAACTGGAACTAGGAAACATTGGGTTTGGAGTTAATAGTACAAAATGCTGAGAAAATCAGAGGTGCCATATATAATACAAACCCAATTCTAAGAAGAAGAAAAAAGAAGAGTTGATTGAACTAGTTACAGAAACTAACAGGCAACGGAAAGAATCTTTTACAGAATAAGCAACAATACTTACAGCAATGAAAGCAGATGAAGGAATTTACAAAAACTAAAAGGCAATGGAATGAGTGTTATATAGAATGATCTGTTGAAGTAACAATGCTTATATCAGTAAAAGCAGATGGAGCTAAAAAGCATTTTAAAGTATCCTTTTTTAGAATGAACAGTGGCAGCAACAATACTTTCAGCAGTAAGAGTTACCTGGAACTAACAGGCAATGGATGAAGGAAGCTTTGGCGCCATGGAAAATAAAAGCAATCTTAAAAATATACAAATTCCGGAATATAAGATCGCACATGAGACATCACTCGATCATCCACCAACATGAACACAATGTAGGGTGGATAAAAACACTCAGGCCACCAAGAGAAAAAAATTTATCGCAAAGCCCAAAAAACAAATTTTAGTTTGGGGCGTCCGTATCTTGGTGATTGTTTTTATTATAGTCTCGAATGAATTTTGATATCCCAATGCATATCCATCACATAAATTCGCCTAGATATGATCTTTCTTTATTTACTGCAATGCGATAAGGAATTAAAAATTCACGAGCCAAACAAAAATAAAAAAGCACGTAGCTCAACAAATGGCAAAAACTATTCGAAACGGCCATTTGCTAGAATAATAATTTAGCGACTATTATTGGCGATTTATCGCAAAAGCTGCAGAGTTTTATCTGATTAACGAATAAAAATAAATAAGTAAATAATATAGAAAAAGAAAAAAAACTAAACACCATGGCACGACAGCCCATGTGGGCCAAGGCCTACAGTGCCCAAAACTGTTTTCATGACCGAGGGCCCTGGGGTGCGAAGCATATGTCCCAGTTAGGTGGTCAGCCTAACGTAAGACCCCCAGTGTTTAGTTCCCAAGCATGCTTGGTACTCAGTTAATCGACCCACTGAAGGGATGAAAGGCTGAGTCAACCTCGGACCTGTGTCAAGGGAGCGTGAAAAGCTGCCACTAAGCCACCGGGCTTAAATAATGCAGAAAAACAACATCAAAATGGAAATAAATAATTGTACATAAAAAGAATAATAGAATCGGAAACATAATTTACAGAATTATCTCGTAAATTAATTATGATTTAATTAAGTAGAAAAATCAGTAGTAAATAAAAGTGGAAAAATTCAAATAGCTTTTTTTTTTTTTAAATTGAAAAATTGGTAAAATAAATTTTTTTCAATTTAAACTGAGAACAGAAATTACGAAAAATGTTTTTTTGTTTATTTTACCTTCTTCAACTTCTTGATATTCCTTTTCTTCTTGCCAAGTCATCCGCACTTCTCCGACTAAGAAACAAATGCTTAAATTAGTCTTTCAATTTTCCAAGTGTTCAATTACAATGCATTTGTTTTGAAAAGCCTCAACTATAACATACTTAAATTTAAATAAAGAAATATCTAAGTCTATTTTAATGTACTATTTATTTAATTATATACTGATAAAAATAAATAAATAAAGCTTATAGAAACGTTCAAAAATATTGTAATTAATGAAACTATAGTTCAATATTTTGATTATTTGAAAGTCATTTAATTAAAATAGGAAAAGCGTAATTAGTTAACAAATTTGTGTTGTTGTTGTTCCTTATAACGCTTGGACAAGCCAAGCTTGGCAATGCAAATTTAAGTCAATAGGGAGCGTCTTTCGTTTTAATCAGAGCACCATAAAGGTGAAAGTACGTCTTTGCTCTTTTTTATATCCTCCGATAGATGGCACCACCAGGGGATCCACTCCCCCAATTTTGACATTAATCTGAAGGGGGAGGAAATTTTATCCTGACCATTGTGCCCATGGTAACTGCTCAATAACCGACCACAGGACTTTCGAATCCACAAATTTAACGAGCACGTATATCGTATGTACTCGGTGGGTCTTCGGCGGCATTGGGAATCGAACCCCGCCTTTCCAATGCCCTAGCCACTAGGCTAGCACGGCCCAACGAATTTGTTCTGACGGAGAATTATTATCAATTAACTTTATGTAGAAGTAATAAAATAATGGTATCGGTTATACGAAATCGAAGAGAAATAGAACTATATTTTTATCAGTTTCAAAGAATTTGTAAAATCGAATTGTATCTACGTCAGTTCCACTTTGATAATTCCCAATATTATTTGTTTCCTAATAATTTTTAGTTCTTTTGAAAACATGTATATTTGGTTCAGCTCAGGTCTTTCAGATTTTTCTTGAATATATATATATATATATATATATATATATATATATATATATATATATATATATATATATATATATATATATATACATATATATATATATATATATATATATATATATATATATATATATATATATATATATATATATATATATATATATATATATATATATATATATATATATATTCCTTTTAAGACTAATTCTCATTCCTTTTTAAAGACATTTACTCTATCAGTATTAATTTTCTTTAAATCTCTCTTTTTAATGATATTTTGATTTTACGAACTATATATTTTGTGGTTTGCTTGTAAAGTCCAACCAACATTGACATAAGATTTACTTAACAAAATTCTCAATAAATATTATTGGTCTTTAATAAGAATTCGTAACTTACCCTATAAACATATTGCTTCTATGCACAATTTTTAAAATTTATTTTTCTCTTTCAGAAATGACATATTTATTAAATATTTTCGCTTATATAAACATCAAATTCGTAAAATTGAGGTATATATTAGTTCTTTTATCATGCATAGGTAATATGAAATTTAATTTATACAAGAGTATTATTTCATCTTAGAAACATACATATTCAACATTAAATTTAATTTTAATCTATTTATAAAAGATTTACATTACATTAAATATTTATTAGCTGTATACAAAATTTAATTTACATAAGAGATTTGCATTTAATAAATATCTTGCGGTTCGTACTAGATTGCAAAATCAAGCTTCCACGTTAGTTCCTTTATGATATTTCAAATTAATATAATTTACTTAGAGAATAAATATTGCTTATAATAGGCGAGTGATTATTTATAATAAAAGAAATAAAAATTTGTTTTCCAGTATATAACTCTTTTAAATTTGATCTCTTTTTTTTTCAATTCAGTCTGTGTCCTATACTTGAAATTTGTCTCCATATTACACAGTTGAACATATTTTGTGCAATATTCAAAATTCGTTGCACAGGAGGCAGTAGCAGCAGCCTGTTGCTATAGGCACAGAGGCTGCAGCACAAAAGAAAACAGCACAACAGATGAAAAACCCGTGACGTTGGCTTAAAATCACGTGACCGACTCGTTATTCACACAGGAAAATCTATTTTTCAGGTCCTTTTCAAAAGGGAAACGCCGTTTTGTTCAGTTGGGGCGGCAACAGATGCTGAGTGCGGGGCCGCTGGGCAGGTGACTCCGGGGTGAAGTGGGGGGGGACGAGCCTTATCGCATACACCATCTGGTAACCGGAAACGGGGAAGAGGCATCCTCTTTTACCCCATCTCAGCCTCTATACTTTATCCCCAACTAATACAAAATTCTGATATTTTTAACAAGCATATTTATATATCTAATTTACTTATTTATTGTTTCACGATTGGACAGATCCTAATATGTATGTTACAGTGAAAGACCGAAATCTGGTGAATGTCAACATTCACATAGTCGTTTGGTGCATGTCTGAAATATTTGCTAAAAGCCCTTATTTCTGATTTACACCAGCAAATGTTGACATTCACACAATGTCCTAATGGAGAAAGTTGAACACGTCGCATATACATATAAATTATATATATATACATACATATATATATATATATATATATATATATATATATATATATATATATATATATATATATATATATACAGAGGGTATTAACACATTTTTATAACGATTTCGATTAAGAATTTTAAAAAGTGAATGTTTTAGAATAAAAATTTGTGGCTACAGCTTATTATTTGTATTTGAAATGAGAAATATCTCTCGTCTGCTACTTTTAAATTTATTCTTCTTTCAAAATGTCGCATGTAAACAAGCTGTGGATTGAAGGATATGTTTTTGCGCTTTCCGAAGAGAAATATTCTTATTCCAGGATTCAGAAACGTTGTGAAACGCATGCTATTAAAATTTCTTGTGCAAAATAAGCAACATAATTAATCGGACAGGTAAAAACCGTCAATCATTATTTCTACATGGAAAGAAGACTCCAAACTAATACCCGAAAAAAGTACGTATTGTTTCAAATGTTTCTAAAGTGAAATCACTGATAACAAGAAAAAAATCCGCCAACACAAAAATCAATTACAAAGTCCTTAGATACATCTGTAGCAACAATAAATAAAATAATAAATCAAGATTTACAACTTAAAAAAGCTAAAAAACATAATGTTCACCAGATTTTGTCGAGGCATGTGGCTCAACGCAAAACATTTTGTAGAATCCTGTATGAAAACTATTTAGCAAGAGATAAATGGAAATACATTGTGACCCTTGGTGAAGCATGGGTTTACCTAAATGACTGCAACAAAAAAAAGGTCTATTTACTATAGAAAACGAAGAGAAAAAATGTACAAAGCTGACTCCGTCAATGTAAAGAAAGTTTCAGTAAGGGGCTTATGATGGTCGCAGGTTTCTCCTACAATGGGAAATTAAAAATAAAAAGAGTAGAAAAAAATTTAAAAATCAACTCATCATATTATCAGGAGAAGATTTTACGTCCAATATTTACAGAAGAAATTCCACTTCTTTATCCCAAAGTCTTTCAAAGAGTGAAACTTCCTCAAGACAAAGCTACAAGTCATACTTCGAAAACGACCACTGCATTCCTTGAAAAAATGAAGATTTATACAGGTATTCCATATATATACATTTTCAACATATTCCTGTGAAGTCCCCTGACGTTTCACCTATGGACTATTGTGCCTTTGGTCTGTTAAAAAGAGCTCTTTCTAAACGCAAACCCACCACGATGGATGGACTCTGGAAAGTAGTGGAAGAGGAATGGAAAGCAATACCCCTGGAAATTTTACGAAAATCGCTTTTATCATGGAAATCACGATGCAGACTTATAGTCCAGAAAAAAGGCTATCAAATCGAACATTTAAAAAATAGTCTTTACATTTTAAACATTAATTAAACGGCCTTAAAATCGTTCTAAATTTGTGTTAATACACTCTGAGTGTGTGTGTATATCTCTGAGACTCTGAGTGTGTGTGTTAGAGCAATCAACGTTTACAGGCAATGGATAATTCAACGATGATGTGTGTGTGTATATATATATATACACTATATATAAATACACACACACACACACAGACACACACACACACACACACACACACACACACACACACACACACACACACACACACAACACACACACACACACACATATATATATATATATATATATATATATATATATATATATATATATATATATATATATATATATATATATATATATATATAGTACTTCTCATGAGTCATTTGTTGGTTGGTAATGGTCATCAATGTTATAACTTTATGCTGACTAAGTGTTCACAGCTTACATTGATGGAAGAAGAAATAATGCGAATTAATTTAATCACTGGAAATATTTGAAGGTGACTTAGTGTCTTTAATCTAGAAACAAGAACCAAAAAAGAAGCCTCAAAACATTTAACCTGACACCCTCAAAAGTATACTTTCACTAAGAGGATATTGTGACAACGACCTGTTTAATATACACCAGTCGCCTTCAGTGAATATGATGAATCTTCTGTTAATTCAGAAATCGATCTCACCACCCTCCGAAAACGAAAACCCTCCAAAACAGGCCATAACTTCATACGTCCATCCACCGGACGTAAGCAAATGAGGTTCGTCAGAGCAATCAGCGTTTACACGGCAATGAATAATTCAATGATGATGTAGGCGAATTCAAGAGAGGCCCAAATGCTTATCCCATGCGGCCAACAACCATGTACGTGAGGTCTTTCAGCTCTGAAACTTCATATCAACCTGTTCTGGCTGATACTTGTTGATGTTCAAGGTCGCGGTGGCCTGGTTGGTTAGAGCTTCGTACTCATTATCGGAAGGTAATGCGTTCGAATCTCGGCTTTACTGAAGATCCGTCGTGATCACTAATGTGGCATGTTCGCACTGTCCTCCAAATAAGATGATACTTCCGAAGGTGGCAGAACAATTATTGAAGATATTCTGCTTGGTCCCGCTTCAAAATCACAATGACTTCACCCGGCTGCTTCTATCTAACTGGTAAGCCTACTCAAGGCTTGGTACAGGGAAGCATGATGGTACCACAACAATTTGTTGATGCCCAGTATTGAAACTCGCTGCGTTATTTAATTGCTAGAAATCGAGCTAGGAAATTCGTTAGCGTTTCACGTCTATTTCCAACTAAAATTCTCTTCAGTTGTCGATGAATCTGCTCTTTCTTTTTCCTGACACACCACTATACGGGATAACGATATTTCATCGAAACGATATTCATTGTATACTTGTGACTCCAATGGTAGATCAAGTTTCCATACCCGTTTTTTGGAATTAGAATTGAATGAACAATGCTTCTTTTTAAAACTGCGTATGAAACACTCTAAAAGCCGTGGACTATTTGTAAATGTTCTTGTATCAACTGTGTGGACATTTTCATTTTCCGGTAAATCTTTTCCTTGGTCTTATTCTTGGCGCAGCATGTCCAATTTCGACCTTGCGCCATAAAACCCAACCAACCAACCTTGGTCTTATTCATATATCGCAAGGGCATATATGTTATAAAGTCTACAAATTCCAATGGATGCACACAAATTTATGTTCAAACAGAATGCTACATCCAAGTACTTACTAGCTACCGATTTTCCAAATAACAGGGGTCGAACCTAGACCTTTTCACTTCAAAAATCCTCTCCCCCATTATTAAATTAAAACGAGCCTCAATGAATCGATTTGCAAAAGATATTAATATAAGTCACACAGCATCTCATGAGGTCATTCTCTAATTATGAAGAAAAATTGTTATGACTGTGTTGCCACAGACTATTAGCAAATATCAAATTTAATACTGATTACCTGCTAAGTAGATGACTGTCACGATCATGGCCATCAGCACTATCAGGAAAAGAAGGGTTGCAACCAGCAGAAGCACCAGCCTTCCGTTGCATTGCTTCTTGGTGTAAGAAACGTCGTCCGGACATTGCTTCTTAGGATAAGCTTCCTTCTTGGTGCAGATTCCGGCTTCGTTGTCGTAGAACGCTGGATTGTCAACCTGTTACAACAAAAAACACAACTATCCATTAACTTGTTGCATTCGTCAGGGTTAAAACTCGCATTTGTGAGACCTAGAGTGGACTGTAGACAGTTTAGATTATAAATTGGGAACACATTCTATTAACGTAATCCACATTTGGAAACAATGCCTTAATATTGCTATGGAAATGTGTTATAAAGATAAAACTACTGCTATAAATATATCTGAATCTTTTAATACTGAAAATGGCTTATTCAGGTAAAATATTTCCTCATATTGTGTTTTAAATTTACTCACTTATTTAAAAACTAAAAAAACTTAACTCCATGGCACGACAGCCCCATGTGGGCCAAGGCCTACAGTGTCCATAACTGTTTTCATGACCGAGGGCCTTGGGGTGCGAAGTATATGTCTCAGTTAGGTGGTCAGCCTAACGTAAGACCCCCAGTGTTTAGTTCCCAAGCATGCTTGGTACTCAGTTAATCGACCCACTGAAGGGATGAAAGGCTGAGTCAACCTCGCCCAGCCCGAGGATCGAACCTCGGACCTATGTCATGGGAGCGTGAAACGCTGCCACTAAGCCACAGGGCTTCAATAATACAGAAAAACAACATTAAAATGAAAATATTTTAATGTTGTTTTTCCAATTTTCTCAATTTTCCGATTTCAAAACTACCAGTTGGTGTGTTTTTTTGACAAATTATGTGTATATATATATATATATATATATATATATATATATATATATATATATATATATAACTAAACTCCATGGCACGACAGCCCATGTGGGCCAAGGCCTACAGCGCCCATAACTGTTTTCCTGACCGATGGCCTTGGGGTGCGAAGCATATGTCCCAGTTAGGTGGTTAGCCTAACGTAAGACCCTCAGTGTTTAGTTCCCAAGCATGCTTGGTACTCAGTTAATCGACCCACACTAACTTATTTAAATCAATGTTAAATTTTCTTACAGTTCTCTTTTAATCTCTTCAGAGGACCCAATCATTTCAATCAAAATCTCATTTAATTGTTTCGAATGCCTCAATCATCTTTAATCAAATTTCATCTAACCTTTTCAAAAATTTATATCTTTTTTAATATCTTTTATTTGGTTTTTAATGGATGAATTATTTAAGTGTGAATATTTTCGAATCATTTCAAATGATTTTATCCATTCAATCCAAATCTCTTTGATTAGTTTGGAAGGACATTAGCATTCCAAACCGAATTGATTTGAAGCCTTTGCAATGATTGTATTATTCCAAATCTCTTTTAATCATTTCCAGTGATTGCATTTTTTTTTCATCTGAATCTCTATGAATCGTTTCTAAAGACAGTTATCATTCCAAGCCATGTCTATTTCAAATCATAGGAATGATTGTATCATTTCGAATAAAATGGTTTCAAATGATTATGCTACTTTTGTTTGAAGAAATATTAGCTACAATACTTTTTCCTTTCTGGAATCAAAGTAATTTGTTTATCTTCGTTTCTGTCAATTAAATTATTCAAAACCTATATAAAAAGTGTACTGATTTTTAAAAACGGAAGAGAATTACATAAACATCTCTACCCTTGAGGTGAGGATTGAACCCACGGACTATTATGCAAAAGGAATGCTGATCATTCGTCTGTAAGCTTGACCTGAATAACCACAGACTTTCCACTAATCTCATAGAAACGACATTAGCGCTGCCTTTTAGAAGCATGCTATTGTCAAGTGACTAGCGTTATCATATCCACAAATAAGCGCAACAACATGAATTGACAACAACATGAACATGAAGAGAAATCACATATAGGCTATAGGGAAATAATGTGGTCAGAAAAAAATTGCTACAGAGAAAGTTGGCTATAAGAAGTTATCTCTGCGAGGAAACGGGTTGCAAATGACAATGGTTTGTTGTATAGAAACTTTTTCATAAAATAATACTTTGGAAAAACCACGGCAAAAAGAGACCAATTGCTGGTGTTAAAATTTGTTATAAGGTGAAATCACCTTCAAGGAAATATTGTTACGAAGAAAACCCACATTAAAGGAAACTTTAATGATAAATAAATATTTTTATTCAAAGGGTTCGTTACAAGGAGAAATTTGCTGTTGGAAGATTTCGGTGTAAACAAAAATTTGCTTTATGGTAACTTCAGAATAATGAATAATTCCTAGTGGGAATATTTCTTTATAGAGAGAAATTTATGGTAAGAGAATTTCGCTATAAGGAGAAATTTGCTCTAGGAAGATTTCGTTGTGAACAAAAATTTGCTTTATGGTAACTTCGTAATAATGAATAATTCCTAGTATGAATATTTCTTTATAAAGAGAAATTTATGGTAAGAGAATTTCGCTATAAGGAGAAATTTTCAATAGGAAAATTTCATCCTAAGGAGAAATTTGCTCTAGGAAGATTTTTTACAAAGAAAAGTTTGCGATAGAGAAATTTCTTTATGAGTAGAAACTCATTTTATTGAGACTTCGATATAGAAAAACCTCATCCCATGCGTATAAAAATAATATATTTATATTTATCCTTTAAGCAAAAATGAAAACCACAAATGAGTAATTACTTTCTTATTTAAACATAGCACTTGTTTTCAGCTTCATGTTACTAGAATTTATGGCTCAGATCACGCAATTCCAAGAGCTGCTCCGCCAAAAAAGCGTTTGGCATGGAAAGCACGAGAGTAACTTTGTTTTGCTAAGGTAACAATGTCGAGAAAGGCACAAAATGGTCAGTATGGAATTACCTAACTCTACTAACACGAACTCACGGTTCTTTAATTCATCAAACGTCTCATTATGCGAAAAGTTGCTACATTTTCCTTATTCTAGGTATATTTCTGTCAAGCAGAATTGGATGGAAAATACTAATAACTTTTATAATACAGTTTAGTATAGAATATTTGAAGTATAGAATCAGTTAGTATATAATCAGAAAAAGGATCATTGCCGCAAACCGTTGTTTCTTTGGTCTAAGACCTCTTTTGAAATCTCACCTAATCAGGAGGAGGACAAAAATAATGTTATACAAGGCATTGATTAAACCAATTCTAACCTACGCTTCAGAGACATGGACCTTGACGATGAAGGAAGATAAAACATTGGCGATTTTTGTGAGAAAGGTCCTAAGAACTATTGGTGCTGTCCTAGAAAATAACACCTGGCGAAAAAGGTATAACTTTGAACTGTACAAAATCTATGGAGAAGAAGACATCATTCAATCAATAAAACTATCTAGAATGAGATGGGCAGGCCACCTCATGAGAATGAGTACAGAGAGAACACCAATAAAGATCTTCAACACCACCCCTTTCTGTATGTAGTAAGCCAAGAAGAAGACCCAAAAAGAGATGGAAGGACTGCCTGGAAGAAGACTTCGACATACTTAAAGTCAAGAACTGGAGGTCGATCTCTAGAAAAGGAGCGGAATGGCAGAGACTTCTGAAGAAGGCCCAAGGCCCACAAAGGGCTGTCGTGCCAATGCTGCTGCTGATGATAGAATATTTGATTTCATTAAAATGTCGCCAAAAAATTTAAGAATGCAAAAGAATTAGTTAAAAATAACGATCTTCTCCTTCCACTGATGGAGTTACTTCTGAAATACTTCACTACAGCCAAATTTCCCAGACAGCGATATTTTTAAGATTTCCAGCATCAATATTTTCTCGTCATTATACACAATTCGGCCCGGTCACTTAGTGGCAGCGTTTTGCGCTTCCAAGACACAGGTCCGCAGTTCGATCCTCGGGCTGGGAAAGGTCGACTCAGCTTTTCATCCATTGAGTGGGTCGATAAACTGAGTACCATTATGTTTGAGAACTAACACTAGGGTTTCGCGTAAGGCGGACCACCTAATCAGGGCATATGCTTTTCACCCTAGGCCCTCTCGATCAAGAAAACAGATATGTAGTTATTGGGCCACATGAGTTCATTAGTTTAGTCTACACAATTCTCTATAGTCAAAACAAGACTTTAAAGTGCCAAGCTGACAACGTAATTATTAGAACTTTTGTGTTTGGTTCAATTGATCGCAGGTTGGAATCCCAGATCGATGTGTGCGTTTGTAATGGTATGAAATCCATTTTAACTGTACATATCAGTATAACTTGCTCGATGCTACACTAGAAACCTGCTGAATGATATGAGCATAAGCATTATACTCACTAGCAACAGGACTACTTTATCCTGGATAAAAGGTGTCGGGTTCGATCCCAGATATTGTCGAATAACAAGGTGAATATTGCATTTCTCTGCTTTTCGCATGAGTATCCATAACGGTTGATATTTTGTAGCTTTTCAGACAAGTTTTTCAGACAGATTAAGAGACAAGTTAATAAAACTTTTGTGACAGAATTTAAAAACACACTTAATATGTGTGTGTGTGTGTACGTAGATAGTAAAACCTGATTTAACACAAATCTCAATTTTACTGAAGTCTTAACAAAAATGTACACTAAAAATTTATACCTGTTGAACATTCCGCTACATTTTAATGAAATTTCTTTCATAAGTCCAATTTATTATTATTACTGTGTCAGTTACAGATTGAAAACGAGAAGTCCCAATTTTAATCGAAGCCTCTGTTGAAAAATGTCAGTGCGATGTTGCACTCCTGCCCTCTTCATCCTCGTCCATCGTTGAAAGTTCCACGTGTTTCCTTCCCCTGTAACAAGCGAATACCCCCCCCACACACATAAACTCAGTATTTGAAAACAAAAACCCAAAAGAATATTTAGATAATTGATAATGCCTTATATATTATATAACAGTTTTGGCTATACATTATATAACAGTTTGGCCGCCCAACTTTTCTAGTGGTCAGCGTGTCTGACTGCGGATACGGAGGTCCTGGGTTCGAATCCCGGTTCGGACATGGATGTACTTTCTCTCTCTATCTATCTTGTCTTTGTCCCTTCCTTGTATGAATGAGGAGGGAATGGTTCCCTACCCTATAAACGGGTACCTATAACATGTGTGTACTGAGGAAGTCGGACTCCACACCAAAATAGGGTTCAGTTGGAAAAGTGGAGCAGCGCACCCCATATTGTCAGCCTGGCGGGCTCACGACAACAACAACAGATTTGGCTGTCAGTCATGCGGTATCAAAGCCGTATAATTCAAAAATAAGTTGTTTAATATTTATATTTTTGAATTTAACATTTGTTTTAAATTATAATTCTAAATTTACTGGAGAATTTGCAAAATATTTAAAAAAGAATCATCAACATAAGTTTCATCGTTGCAGGTGGTCGTTGTTGCAATGTCCTTCATGTGAAATGATACCTCCGGATGTGGCAGGTCAAGACTGGGTATCTCCTGCCTGGCCCCTGCTTCTAAATGACGACGATCTATTTATTTTCGGGATGAGCCACTGCATGAAAGACGCAAGTCCATCCCTTGGAATCCTGAAATTAGGAAAGCCTAGTTGTCGGACACTAGTAACAACACAGTAACCTGCTTTAAATGAACTAGCAGGCCGTAGCTTCCAGTAGAAAACGTATAACAAGTTTTCGTGGAAAAATTACGGTTTATAAAAATAATTCCAATTATTTTCTTAACGATTTTGACTATTTTACTTAATTTTGTTGAACGCGATATTTTGCACCAGGAAATGTACTTTCTTTTAAAAATGTGGAATGAAGGTTTTTGTCGTTTCGTTACCTGCGTTTTATGCATGCTATGCACATATTATTATTATATGGTGCATTTTAATAAAAGAATATTTCATGTACCGATTAAGATTTCATGTACCGATTAAGTATAAGATGAATTGATTATGAAGTGGTTAAAAATTATTCTTTTAGTCATAAACTAATTAAATATTAACATCGTGTTTTTTTCCCCCAATCGCGTTTCGATCCATTTCTGATCGGCAAATTAATTATTAGGGGAAAAGTCAGTAAAATGTCGAGAGCAAAGGCAATATTTTTTCAAAACTGGAAAAATAAATACTAAATATGATAATTTTTTTAATTGCATTGTGGAAATGTGTGCCGACCGATGGCTGAGTGGTTAGCATTCCTGACTCCTGAGCTGTGGGTCCCGGGTTCAAATCCCGGTTCGGGCATGGATGTTGTTTTCCTTCTCTGTTCTCTCTGTGCTTCCCTGTCCTTTCTTCTGTGATGTTGTATGAATGTGGCCCACCCTATAAACGGGTTTGTGGTGGTATGGCTGTGGGTAACGCTACTCGCCTCCGTGACTTGGTTCACAGGTGCCCGCTGGGTAACGACAAATGAGTAGCAGTTTCTGGCCTTGTTGTGGCATAGGGTTGAACTTTCAAGTGCCCGCCATTGGAATAAAAAAACATTGTGTAAATGTGTAAAGGAAAGCATTGCCACAAATAACTTTTCTCCTTCACACGCTTCCTTTTCTGAAGCGGGAAGAGCTCCTGAATCGTATGAGTTTCGGCATAAGTGACTTGACAATGCATTCAAAACCAAGCTTTAATTATGAGTTAAACTAAATAAAAAATGCTATTTCAAAATGTGAAACACATTTTTCACATTTTAAGTTAACTAGTATAACCAATAACCTGATCGAAATTTCCTTCAATTTAAGCTCTTGCCTTCGGTTCAACATTTCGTGGGTTCGAATCCCACCTTGGGTATGGATGTTTGTAGTGGTTCGGAATCCACTTTAAGCCGTAGGTCCCGGTCTAATTAGACCTCGTGTGCAAAAAATGACCGTTGAGCGACAAACAAACCAAACCAAACCTGCAATTTATGCACCTGCTCTTCATTTAACCACTGACGATCATCTGATAGACACACAGAATAAGAATTTCATTTACACAAAGATTTTATAAACAAAAACATTATACATAAAAATTTTATAAACGCAAACAGAAAATAAAAAGTTTGTTTACACTTTTTGTTTCATAAAAAAATATTCGAATACTCTAAGCACATTCCAAAAACTTACGGAATCTAATAAATATTTGGGATTTATTACATCGAATAAAAAGTTTACTTTAATAAATTACTTAAAAAAAATGTCTGTAATTTGAGTCAAACTCTATTTTAGAGACTAGGTTTCTCTGAGAGCGTCATTTGTGACATAATGCTCTTTCAGTTGTCAATTTGTCGAGTTTTGTGCTCTTAATAGAGTTTTCTCACGCCATTTGCTCTTCATCCAAAAAATATTCGAGTAAAACAAAATGAAGAGGATTGTCATATTACATAAAAATAAGCTGTTAGGAACATATCCTGTCGTTTAGCGTATAGCACGTAACTAAAAACAGATGAGGAAAACCGCCTCTTTCAACTTTTGCAGGACTGTGTAGATCCTTTCTCTACACACTCCTGCAAAAGTGTCACGGACGCGATAACAAAGGGGGAAAAAAAGGTTAAAGATTACTGTGACGTCAGACTTTGTGACATCATCTTTAGGAGACGCTGACCTTGTCTCCATGGCAACCGCACAGCAATACAAACAGCAGTCTGATTAATATCGCAAAAACCCTAATTAAATCGAAACGACGAGTGGATCAGTAGCTGTTTATTTTCCCATTTTCGGTCTCATTTGAAGGGTAGCGCGCCCTGGCGAAATTATTTGTTAACAGCGAGGGCTGTAGTGGCATCTGGAAGTTTGCGTGCGATTATGCATTGCGTGCGATGGTAAACAATAAAACTTTGAATACAAAACCTTATTGTTAGCTCCAGAAATGAGTGGGTAGCGTTGTCGGGGTCATTAGGGTCCTGGCTATGAAAAATGAAGGGAAATGTTATTGTGTGTGTTGTACCTTGTAATAAGCAGGCTTTTCAAAGAAAGCTTCTGGAGCCAAATAGAAAGAAACGCAGCTCGGATCAAACTCCGAATCTCTGTTTTCATTTGCGCCATTCTAACACTATGATAATGTGCTTTAATGAGATCTCTAGAGATTATGGTGTCTAGGTTCAATACTGGACCCTACCAAATTCCGTCACAAATGTGAGGGTCTACTGTGGAAATTTGAAGAGGAGGAAGCATATTCAAAAGTCATCTTCCTCACTTGATAGAAATTCAAAATTAAGTAACCACTCTTATTTCCATTTTATTAATCTTCATCTTAAATAATTAAAAATTATATAAGAATTTTCAGTAGCAAAGTTTCCCCCCCCCCTATAAATAAGAATGTTACAATCTGAATGAATTAATTTCTATCACTTCTTCTTATTTAGAAGCCCGGTGGCTTAGTGGCAACGTTTTCCAACCAATGAATCCAAACGATTAAGATTACCGGAAATTTCCGGGATAAAGGCGGTAAAGCACAAGGAAAATGCCTCGAACGAAATTTAAAATCCCTCATGAAGTTAAATGATGAGTGTCACCGTTGGGAGTATCATATTCTCTAAAAGTTGATTTATGCTCTTATGTGTCATACATCTGTTGAGAAAATGCATAAAGTAATCTAAAAATTACAGGTAAGATATGTTGAAAGTATATTGAAATTCGCGAAAATGCATTGATTTTTATTTTATTAGATCTTATCATATTATTTAGAAGTTAATATATATAATTTTAACTCTACGTTATAAATATGACAACGAAATATATGGCGAAAGAATAAAAATTCACATAAATTTACTTTTTCTATCAAAAATAATTTGTTAATACTTTATATGAAGACTTCAAAATGTGTTTCTTCCCTTTTTCTGCTATTTGGTAACGTTTTCTAATCTTAAAATTAAACGCTTCATAATAAACAAATTAAAATATAAATATTTAAAAATTAAAATTATATTTATATTAAATTATTATTTATTATATTATCATTGTATTATTATATATATAATAATAATAGAAATTTGTTTTGAATATATACAATTATTCACGCTCCCATGACACAGGTCCCAGGTTCGATCCTCCGGCTGGGCAAGGTTGACTCAGCCTTTCATCCTTTCAGTGGGTCGATTCACTGAGTACCAAGCATGCTTGGGAACTAAACACTGGGGGTCTTACGTTAGGCGGACCACCTAACTGGGACATATGCTTCGCACCCCAGGGCCATCGGTCATGAAAACAATTATGGGCACTGTAGGCCTTGGCCCACATGGGCTGTCGTGCCATGGAGTTTAGTTTAGTTTTTTTCTTATTTAATATTTTGTATTGTTCTCTATTATAATTTGAAACGATTATAACTTTTTTTACCTCATTTTTTTAGATTCATTTGCAATTATTTGCAACGGAACCTGAAAGAAATGAATTAAAAATTCAGATTATGTTACAAAGTATTTTAATATTATGTCAAAAATAAAAAGTTAAAAAAAATTGATTTTATTAAAATGTAGCAAATACAAATGAAGCTGCAACGAAAGAATAGAGGACAAAAAATATTCCGTTAAAAAAAGGAATTATATTTCCTCTGATTTTAGTTTCTAAGGAAGAGATGCTATTTTTCCTCTCTATTATTACATTATTGCGGTGAACTTTTCGGGCGCAGGCCTTACAACCTCCATTTAGAATTCATTATTTAACTCAATATTTTTTTCTAACACAAGAACTGCTTCTTTTTTAACACCTAGCTTTCCACCCTTTGCATTTGATCACATTTGAAATAACTAATCAAATATTCACAAATCTACTTTTTTAAAAGTTATCGGTAACATGCCATGTCTGTGAATTGGCTAATAAGTTGTAGATTAAGTTGTTGTTGTCTTGTGTCAGCCAGGCTGGCAACATGGGGTGCGCTGCTCCACTTTTCCAACTGAACCCTATTTTGGTGTGGAGTCCGACTTCCTCAGTACACACATGCCATAGGGACCCGTTTATAGGGTAGGCAACCATTCACTCCACATTCATACAAGGAAAGGACAAAGACAGGATAGAAAGAGAGAAGAAATACATCCATGCCCGAACTGGGATTCGAACCCAGGACCTCCCTATCCGCAGTGAGGCACTCTGACCATTACACAGGGTAGGTGGCTGTAGATTAAGTTATTTTACTGTATCGACTGTAGATTAAGTTATTTGACAACTTGTACGAAAACCGACAGCCATTTTGATCTACGATTCAGTGACTAATTAGACACGTGAGCTGGAACCTTCCCTAAACGACATCCTTCGTCAACGGAAGGACGTTTGGACTCTACAGAACTTCACCATTTAAGATCCTTGTCAACACGGTGGTTTTCGATTGGGTTAGGTATCAAACCCGTAACCTCTCTGCCGTAATATCTGCATTTTTTCTCACTAGGCTGCAGCAGCTTCATTGTAATTCTCATATATGTTTCAATTGTGTTAGTAAAATTTTGTAAAAAAATCATTCTAAGATAACATTCGAGAGCAACAGTTTTTTTAAACACAAATTTGTTTAGAGCATATGTTCCCAAAGTGGTCCAGGTGGACCCCCAGGGGTCCATAGAAGACCGCACGGGGGTCCATGTAGATGTGAAAAGAAAACAGGGGTTCACAGGTTGTAAGTGGGGGTCCACGAAAAATTTTCTGTTTTCATAATAAAGAGCAAACATTTTGGCTTGGATTTACCTATCAACGTAGGCAGGTAGCATCATTCACTAGGTAGGTACTCAAAAATATTGGAGACTCAGTTCAAACACAGAACGGAATAGAACAATAGATAATAGTGCAAGTGCACACCACAAGTCGAGACTTGCAAAGTGCCGCCCGTGCACCGTCTCATTAAAAATCTTTTATGACTATCTTTTATTGTTGATATACACATTGCAGAGTTCATTGTTGATTGTTTGTCAATTGTTGATTGTTTGTAATAATAAATGTTTATAATTTTGTATAACCACGAGTATTATTTTAATAAATAGGACACAAGAAAATGTGCTACTTTTTTTTCTTCGTAACACCCCCAATTTAGGGTGATATTTTTTAGGAGTTTTGGGAATACAGTAGAAATGCAGCAGCAGGGGGTCTACCAAAAATAGTAAAACTTTGAAAGTGGTCCACGAGAAAAAAAAAGTTTGGGAACCCATGGTTTAGAGCAAGCAAATGCAAGTAATCTGGCAATAACTTCATTTCAGACGATTACACAGTCGGCAGAAGGCCGCGCAAGGCCGCTACCAGCGATAGCGTGTCCGCCCCCCCCCCAGTTTCATAAATCTCTATCAGTGTCAAGAACTCAATAACAAAACCGAAACTTCGGTTGCGCGGCAGAGCAGGAGAGGGAGTGGGAAGATCACCTAAATCGTCCCAGAGGGGTTCAATTAGGGGTTACTCCAGAGGCTCGGAGGGGGAGGTTAAAGAGCGGTGACTTCCCGTTTTAACCTTTCAACGGATAAGCAGAATCGGGCATTTTTTTTCCATAATTTATTAATGTTTTTGCATTGTCTGAACAGGGAGGAAGATGAAACACGCACAAAAGTCAAATTTCATTACCAATTCATAGAAAAAGTAAAAAAATTCATTTTTCTTTCTTCAAAAAAGAAAGATTAATTAATAAAATGCTCGCTATGAGAGATACATTAACTTTTTTGCTTTCTTTTTCCTGTTCTATTTTAGGTATGGAAGCGGATACTTATTTAAGAGAACCGGAAACGCTCTATTTTTATCATGTTGTTGTCACTTCACCATTTTTAGAGAGCCTTTATTTTCTGATTCTAAAGTGTTTATCAATATAAAATTTTGTGGAAGATATTCACATCACATGGTATTAAAGTAGTTTTATTTTATTCATAAATAATGGTTATAATTTAAATGATATAATAAATTATTTCTCAATCAATAACTAAATTAATAAGACACATTTTATCGATTGTCCCGTTGGAAAAGTACTCGTCCTCATTTCCGAGAGGTTACAGGCACGATACTGGCTCACTCAAAGACTGTTGTTGTTGTTCCACCAGATTGCTTCCCTCCACTTAGAAGACTTGGACTCGACCAGTTGTATTAAAGTAGCCGCGGAGTGGGAGTTTTAAATGTGGGAGTCTTCCACATTTAAAAGCGGGGACCAAGTAGAAGACTCTCCAATACTTGACCCAGAGGTATCATTTCACATGGAGGACATTGCGCACACGGCCAATTCAATATGACCCAGCAGCCTGTTGTGAACACGATAAATTTTCCATAAGGTCGGGATTCGATTTCATTTGCTTCTGATAATAAGAACGACTTTCTAACCAACCAGCCCACAGAGACTGTTGTACTGTAATGGCCTATGCTCGTTAAATAAACCTAAAGCTTAATGCTCCTCCCTTTACGTTGTGTGAAAGTATCGATAGGAAAATGCCATCTCGGGTGTAGCCCCTGCTCAATTTTCCGATTTCAAAACTACCAGTTGTGTTTTTTTATATACATATATATATATATATATATATATATATATATATATATATATATATAACTAAACTCCATGGCATGACAGCCCATGTGGGCCAAGGCCTACAGCGCCCATAACTGTTTTCATGACCGACGGCCTTGGTGTGCGAAGCATATGTCCCAGTTAAGTGGTCAGCCTAACGTAAGACCCCCAATGTTTAGTTCCCAAGCATGCTTGATACTCGACCCACTGAAGGGATTTAAATTATCAGGCTAAGTCAACCTTGCCCAGCCCCGAGGATCGAACTTCGGACCTGTGTCATGGGAGTGTGAAACGCTGCCACTAAGCCATGGGGCTTCATATATATATATATATATATATATATATATATATATATATATATATATATATATATATATATATATATATATATATATATATACGCACACACACACACACACAATAATCACAATAATTTCACCGAATACATTTGAGGCCACCTTGAGGCTTTACTAAATCAGAAGCATCCATTGATGAATCAGCTTTAATATATTTAATCAGTATACATATTATGAATTTTCTATTCTTGAATATTTTCCCTATAATTTTCAATTTATTCGATTATTTTTAGATTTACATTTTAAGTTTTGTATGAACAACTGGACGCTTATCTTAAGTTTTTCGCTCTGAAGAAAAGAATTGGATCTGAATTACACGATTTACTCTTTATAAATACGCACAAGTTCTTTTTAAAATGCATCCAAATTTTTTTTTTATTAAACATGAGTTGGATTCCAACATTCTTCTCTAAAATATTTTTTTAATTCGAATTTTTTAGGTGTATAATTTATACTTACATTTCCTTTTGATAATGGTGCGTAACTCTGAATTCAGTCTCACGTCGCAGTAAAATAATGGCTCGGAATTGCATGTTTTGTTCTTTATAATTCTGAGTAAGATTTTAAAAAATACATCGAATTATTAATGCTATTAAATATGCATTTCCGTCTGATTTTCTACTCTTGAATGTGTTTCAAGCATTAGGCCTAGAATTTGCCTGCACTCTCCTCTTCGGCCATGGGCTAGGTCACTGCTGAACTGAATATGGACATACATGGGAAAAGTTTCAAACGATCTTGATCGATGCTTTGCGTCGCGATTTCAAGGGCACCTTCTCTCTCTATTGCGTGGCATTTCGATCTTTTGACCTCAAGTCCTTCTCCGAACTGCAGGGGGGCTTGAGAACGCATTTAGAACCCCCCGCAGGCAGGATCGGTATGCGTTCCAAGCCGATAACGTCGAAGCTTTTCCTAGAACTTCATTTTTTTCTTCTTTCTGGACATCAGGGTAGGCACAGCTTTTCTTACAGACTGAAATGCCAAATCCCACGGGGAACATTTCCACTTTAAAGTTCACTTCATAACGCTCAGTTCCATTCCATTTCCACAAGATTTGTAACTTGAGAGACTACTAAAGACATTTTCTTGTCTAAACGTCCGCATCACTGATGCATACGTCCAAATTTAATTAAATATTTAGCAACTGATAAGATTACTGATGTTCACATATTAATTTCGTTGTTGTTGTTTATGACACTTGGACAAGCCAAGCTCGCTATGCCGTTGGCAGTGCGAATTAAGTCAATAGAGAGCGTCTTTCGTTTGGAACAGAGCACCACGAAGGTGAAAGTACGACTTTGCTCTTTTTAAGGTGCATCGTCATTTTGAACCACGGTCAGGTGACGAGGCCACACCTGAGCTGGCACCCTCCTCTCCACATCCACGCAACAGCAGCGGAAGGACTTTTGGACGCCACATATTAACGTGGACACGTCCCCAACCCACGGAGTTCCAGCAACCTAGTGAAGGAAAATACACCGTGGTCACCCTCCCAACCACTGCCCTATTAATTTCGGTCACATCAGTAGTAATATCAGTAGATGTCTTGCCCATATTGTTCGCATTACTGATACATAGATCCGAATTGTCAAATTACTGACGTTAAAGATCTAATTACTCTCAAGTTACTGACATAAACGCACTGTGATTTAATAATTTTACAATGTTCCATTCCATTTATTAGATTGGTAATTTGAAAGAATATTTACATATAGATGTCTTATCCATTAATAATGCATTCCAATAGACCATTAATAAACGTCCACATTTATAATGCATTCGCATAAAACAATAAAATGTTTCCCTAACATTACTACTGACGTGTGCATTTTAATTTCATACAAAACAAAAAAATAGAAAAAATGTCCCATGACTGCTGATACTGAATTGTTGATGAATAAATTGCTGATATTTTCAGATAAGTTTTGTCTTTGACTGCTCGCAATTAATTGGGCGTCTAGACAGCTGATGATGAGCACTCAAATTGCTGACTGAATGAAAAGCCGAAATGTCTAATTACTGACGTAAGCGATTTAATTATTCTCAAATCACCAACCTAAATGTCTGAGTTATCAATTGAATAATCAATTACAGATTTATCAGATTGGAAGATAACACATATTGGTAACTTGATAAACTATATCTAAATGTCTTGCCCATATGTCCGCATTACTGATACATACGTCCAATTTAATTCAATGTTCCATTATTAATATTACTACTGATGTCTGCAATAAATTTCTATTGATAAAGTATTTAATTATTGATATTCCCGAATTACCAATGATACTCATATTTGATTTTTTTAAATTGTGATTCGCTAACATACTTTGTTATCTTAGTTTTACACCCAAATTATTGAGCATTCAATTTATAATTAAAACAAACGTTTAAATCATAGGTTCCCAAAGTGATCCAGGTGGACCTCAAGGGGTCCATAGGAGATCACACGGGGGTCCACGTAGACGTGAAAAGAAAACTGGGGTTCACAAGTTGTAAGTGGGGGTCCACGAAACATTTTCTGGTTTTCATAATAAAGGACAAAAAATTTGGTTTGGATTTACCTATCAACGTAGGCAGGTAGCATCATTCACTAGGTAGGTACTCAAAAATATTCGAAAGTCAGTTCAAACACAGAATTAAATAGAACAATAGATAAGAGTACAACTATTATTTTAATAAATAGTACACAAAAAAGAAAATGTGCTACTTTTTTTTTCATTTTAACGCCCCCAATTTAGGGTGATATTTTTTAGCAGTTTTGGGAATACAATAGAAATGCAGCAGCAGGGGGTCTACCGAAAATATTAAAACTTTGAAAGTGGTCCACGAGAAAAAAAAGTTTGGGAACGCATGGTTTAAATTATAAATTAAATATTCAATCGTTAATGTATAAGTCTAAGTTTGTATTAAATATTCTATTATGATTATTACAAGATTTAGTAAACAAGTTACTAATATTTTCAGATAAGATTGTCAGCAGATAATTGTTTTAATAATTCGTTTAAATTACAGATATATGTGCTTCTAAATTATTCATTAAATGTTTAATTACTTTTGCTTTATATTTCATTATGCGCGACTCGCTATTGCTGCTATTGAAATACTGATGAACAAATAGCTGACGATTTTAGCGGATATTGGTAGTTTGTTTTCTAACTACGCTGCTTTTAGTGCCAAATTACTGACGTAAATGTCCAAACTTCATTTAAAAATTTAATTATTAATGTTGCGACTGAGAGAGATGTGAGCTTTCACTATTAAATTTTTTATCACTGTTGTAATAGAATTATTCGGGTACATAATCTAAATACTTTCAGTTAAGAATATGACTCATAACTGCTTCGATTTTACTTCCAAATTACTAATGGGATAAGATTTGGTTTGAATATCTTGTCGCTTTGTGGTCACTTTTTGCACAGGGTTCTAATTCGCACACCTACAGTTATAAATGGGTTCCGAGCTACTTCAAACAACTGGACCCAAGGTGCCAATCGAACTCAAGAACTGTTGCACTGAAGACCAAAAGCTAAAAAAGAACTCTGCTCAAATTATTACCAATGAAATATTCAATCAGTAATGTATATATACGAAAATGTTCCTATGGTCCCAATTTTGTATGGTTTGGGGTAAAATCATTGCTATTATTAAATGATACACGTAAAATTACTAGTATTCACAGCTAGCATTATCTCTTTATCTAAGTTTCACTACCCAAATCGATTCACTCAACTTTCTGAATTTTATTAAATTTTAATATTAAAGCTGCATATAATTGTATATAAACTAAACTAAACTCCATGGCACGACAGCCCATGTGGGCCAAGGCCTACAGTGCCCATAACTGTTTTCATGACCGAGGGCCCTGGGGTGCGAAGCATATGTCCCAGTTAGGTGGTCAGCCTAACGTAACACCCTAGTGTTTAGTTCCCAAGCATGCTTGGTACTCAGTTAATCGACCCACTGAAGGGATGAAAGGCTGAGTCAACCTTGCCCAGCCCGAGGATCGAACCTCGGACCTGTGTCATGGGAGCGTGAATAATTGTATATATTCGAAACAAATTTCTATTATTATTATAAAATAGTAAATATAAATAATATAATATAAATAATAATTTAACATAAATATAATTTTTCAATTTTTAAATATTTATATTTTAATTTGTTTGTTATGAAGCGTTTAATTTTAAGATTAGAAAACGTTATCAAATAGCAGAAAAAAGGAAGAAACATATTTTGAAGTCTTCATATAAAGTATTAACAAATTATTTTTGTTAGAAAAAGTAAATTTATGTGAATTTTTGTTCTTTCTCCATATATTTCGTTGTCATGTTTATAACGTAGAGTTAAAATTATGTATATTAACTTCTAAATAATATGATAAGATCTAATAAAATAAAAATCAATGCATTTTCGCGAGTTTCAATATACTTTCAACATTTCTTACCTGTAATGTTTAGATTACTTTATGCATTTTCTCAACTGATGTATCACATATAAGAGCATAAATCAAAATTTCGAGCCGCCCAACTTGTCTAGAGGTCAGCGAGCCTGACTGCGGATAAGGAGGTCCTGGGTTCGAATCCCAGTTCGGGCATGGATGTACTTTCTCTCTCTATCTATCCTGTATTCGTTTTTTCCTTGTATGAATGAGGTGTGAATGGTTGCGTACCCTATAAACGGGTCCCTATGACATGTGTGTAAAGCAAAGTCGTACTTTCACCTTCATGGTGTTCTGATTAAAACGAAAGACGCTCCCTATTGACTTAAATTCGCATAGCTCAAAGGCATAGCGAGCTTGGCTTGTCCAAGTGTCATTAGTAACAACAACAGATTTCGAGAGTATGATGCTTTCGGCGGTGACACTCATAATTTAACTTCATGAGGGATTTTAAATTTCGTTCGAGGCATTTTCCTTATGCTTTACAGCCTTCCTTCCGGAAATTTCCCGTAACCTTAATCGTTTGGGTTCATTGTGGCGTAGTAGTTGGAAAACGTTCTTCGGAACGTATGGTTCCAGGTTCGATAATAGCTACTCTGTTGAGCAACGGGAAATGGATTTTGCGTTTTTGCTTTATGCATGCACGTCTATTGTGGTAGGTGCTTAGGAGTTTTCCGGGTTTCTTTCTTTGCGATACGTGATCACGGCCCACTATTTATAAAAAGTTCTGGTTGGCAATTTACTCGGTAGATACTAAACTGCCTTACAACGGCCTTCGGTTTTAATGTTGTCCACTTTGACGTATCACAATAACAGTAATCGCTTAAATATAATAGATTAGAGCTCCAGTGGCTCAATAGCTCCACGCCACCTTCCGTAAGCTCAGCAAAGTGAAGCATCATTTGCCGCGGGCAGTGGTTGGGAGGGTGACCATGGTGTACTCTCCTTCACTGGGTTGCTGGAGCTCCGTGGGTTGGGGACGTGTCCACTTTAATATGTGACGTCCAAAGTCCTTCCGCTGGTGTAGCGTGGATGTGGAGAGGAGGGTAGCTCAGGTGTGGCCTCGTCACCAGACCGTGGTTCAACATGACGAGGCACATTAAAATGAGCAAAAGTCGTACTTTCACTTTCACGATGCTCATATCCAAACGAAAGACGCATCTTGTTGACTTAATTTGCACACTAACGGCATAGCGAGCTTGGCTTGCCAAGTGTCATGGGCAACAAACAAACAAACATATAATAGATTTCTAATAACTGTATGTTGTAATTGTAGTTTTTAAGGAGTATTTTGAAGCTCGATACTGTTGTGTTTTTATATTACACTAGTTATATTTAGTTTTAAAATTTCGTTTAATATGCTCAATATGAATAACATGTATGTGTAATCAATGTTTTATGTGTATATAAAAATTATAGTAGTTATTGTATTATTTTTGTAATAAAAAAAGCATTTTCTAACTCATATAATAATATAAAGAATAAAATTAAACTTATTTCTAACTCTTATAATAATATAAAGAATAAAATTAAACAGTCTAAAAATGTTTCATTCTTGGTCCATTTTTCTGAAATATATGTCACAGTTAAGGGGTTAAGCGTGGTTTGGAACTAAATATTGTGGGTTTCGCGTTAGGCTGACCACTTAATCAAGACATGTGCTTGGCATCCCAGGGCCTCTCGGTCAGGCACTGTAGGCCTTGGCCCACATAGGCTGTCGTGCCACAGAGTTTAGTAGTTATGAATATTTTAAGGAAAATATGTTATTCATTTGACTGTATGTGAATATAATCAGAATTCTAAATAAATAAATTCTAAAGATATTCAAATCGTAATCATTGCAACAGACTAAAGAATCGGAATCTTAATTGGTTAACAAACCGATAACTCTTGATTTCATTTGCAATCGCATTTTCTCGTGTTTGTTAACTACTATGTAAAAAGAAATGGAGTCCGGCCAAATAGAAAACATCTATTCTAACAAGCGAAATACTGCAAAGTATAATAAAGTCGTGATATAAATATATAACTCCATATATATAAATGTAACATATGCCAACAAAACGCTTGTATTTCACTTAAGGTAATTTCTAGTTTTAATACCCACGTGACAAAGAACAAAATTAATTTTAATTATTCATAAATTATAATATAAAAGCTGGAACCTTAATGTAAATTATAATTATGAATCTGAAAAAAAGAATTTTTTAATTAAAAACACAATTTTTTATTTTTCATTATTTATTTATTTTTTAAGAAAATAGCATGGTTATAAAATAATATTTAATGACGATAAATTCATCATTAAATGTTATTTTAAAACTCTGTAAAAACGTCATGGAAACATCAAAATTTTGAAAATTTAATTCTTTTATAATTAAATTTAAAAAAATTAAACATAATATTCTCTTTTCTCAATCATTATTTCTTCTTTTCATTTCATTATCATTTTTTATCATTCATCTTCATTTCCTTAATTTTAATTAATCAATGTAACTTTTACGAATTCTTATTCAAGGATGTTAAATGTGATATGTATACGAAAGCCGCGATAGATAAATGGGTGAAGGCGTATATTGTCGAAACCAACAGATTGTAGGTTCGATACCCTCGCAACTGAAGTCTGTTGTTGAAGAAGGACTACGCATATTAGAAGATTCAGATGGCCCAATGTCTTTCAGCTAGTATAGAAAGGAATGTACCCGTTCAGTTGTCGACCCTATCACTTTACTTTACCTTAAAATGAAGTGGTTATTTGTGTATTGGACAAGCAACAATATATTGTTATTCCTGACAATACAGGAATAGGATCGTAATAAAAAGGATTTTGTTCATAATAATCACAAATTAATAACTCAGTTTTTTTTTTATTTTGCGTTCATCACATTCGCATTCGTAAATTTAATCTAATATTTAAAAACTGTAACTGTACGATCCTATTTTTATACCACGTTGAGTAGAGCGAGTCTGTGTGTTGTCATTTCAACTATTTGATTCATTCAGACATTTTTTCTTTTTCTTGCAGACATAAAACAGAAGGAAAGACGCGCAGTTTTATGCAGTCTTAAAATTTTAATTTCGCGAAAAAGCGCCCACATACCGCAACCTGAAATATCAGCGGTGATTTTTCCCCCATAAAAAGATTAAGGTCAGAATCAATTCTTTTGTTCCAAAACATTTGTCAATACTTATGCGCCCTGAAGATAAGATTTATGAAATGTGCTTTTCTAGGATGCGACTCAGAAATGCACAATGAAGAATTGTTCTTGCTCTGTACAGTGATTGTTCACTTGCCTCATACGCAATGCTGATTTAGGAATGCATTATTTTAGATGTCATGTTACGACGCAACTGTATCGCATCACATTTCTTCACGCTCTTGTAATCCATAGAACATTTTGCTCTCTCATTAATACCCCTGTCATATACGTATAAATAAAAATAAATAAATAAATATATATATATATATATATATATATATATATATATATATATATATATATATATATATATATATATATTCGAACGGCAGGCACTTGAGGGTTGAACCCTATGCCACAACAAGTCCAAAAACTGCTACTCATTTGTCCCGGCTGGCACCTGTGAACCAAGTCACGGAGGCGAGTAGCATTACCCGCGTCGTACCACCACTAACACGTTTATAGGGTGGGCCACATTCATACATCATCACAGAAGAAAGGATAGAGAAACACAGAGAGAAAAGAGAAAGACTGGGATTCGAACCCAGGACCCACAGCTCAGGAGTCAGGTGCGCTAACCACTCAGCCATCGGTCAGCCATATAGCCATATATATATATATATATATATATATATATATATATATATATATATATATATATATGTGTGTGTGTATGTATGTATGTATATATTTATATTTCTTAGTGGCAGCGTTTCACGCTCCCATGACACAGGTGAGAGGTTTGATCCTCGGGCTGGGCAAGGTTGACTCAGCTTTTCATCCCTTCAGTGGGTCGATTAACTGAGTACCAAGCATGTTTGGGAATTAAACACTGGGGGTCTTACGTTAGGCTGACCACCTAACTGGGACAAATGCTTCGCACCCCAGGGCCCTGGGTCATGAAAACAGTTATTGGCACTGTAGGCCTCGGCCCACATGGGCTGTCGTGCCATGGAGTTTAGTATATATATATATATATATATATATATATATACACACACAGGCGCTTGATTTATGTGTAAACTATTGCTATGACCTACTCATCCTGTTAACATCTTAACATAAAAACAATTAAGAACTTCAGTCTTTGATGAAAGCTTTATCTAGACCATCGGATGTATTAAACTATATTTTGGATATGGAATAATAACAATACTAGTTATTTTCAAATTAAAAATTGTTTGGTAATGAAATGATTTTTATCTCAATAAGTAATTAAATATAAAATTCTAAAAACGCAGAACAATTGTTGCCAAAGTGTTACTTAATGTTAAAAAAATTAGAAATAATTGAAAAAATTGTACTGAAACTAATCTTATAAGTGAAATAATTAATTATGTAATATATTAATATAATTAAACTTATAAAGAGATTAGTTTTTAAGAATTTTTTTCTGATAATGTAATTTTTTATTTCTTAATGTTTTTCTATTATATAGTGAGTATTTTACATTTTTATATTGTTTTATATAAAGTAGATTTTCGTTTATGTCTATAAACCTGAAATTACTTTATTTTCTATTTACTTCTGAAAATGTTACATATATTCGGTTGTATCAGAAAATTTAATTCATAATATTTATAAGTTCTAAAATTTAATATTTTATTCTGAACATTTATAGAATAAAAAATTATATATATATATATATATATATATATATATATATATATATATATATATATATATATATATATATATATATATATATATATATATATATTCTGTATTGATATTTTTTTCTACAGTTAAAAATATATTTTATACCAATTTCCTAGTTCACTCAAATAAAATTAAGACAAGAATAATCACACTATATTTCAACTTTTTTCTTAGAGAAATAGTTTTTTTTTTATTTAAGTAAAAAAAATGAAAACAAGTCTCAGCTGGCAATGCAAATAAATTCTCGTATTTCAGACGATAAATTACAAATTAAATAAAAGAAGCGTACGGAATCAAATTCCTGAAGAGGATTGACGAATTTTATTTTTCCATTTGGGAAATAATTTTGTTTAAATCAAAAAAAAAAAAAAAATGTGAAAATATAATACCCATAAGTCACATCTGGCAGCACAAATGTGCTCAGACGATATATTACAGATTAAAGAAGGAAATTTAATATAATATGAAACATCGGAAAAATGCACATATTGTAATGATATATTTCCCTATTCTATTTAATTTTTTCTATATAATATATACAAAATAATATTTAATTTTTTTCTATATAATATTTAAGATAATTTTTCTTATTTAATTCAGATTAAATAAAAACATGGTATCTAGACATCATAACTGTCATCAAAAATGAGTTTTCGTGTTTCAGACGATAAATTAGAGGCAAAAGAAGAAAACCATATGGAATTAAGTTTCAGACAGAATGCAGTGACTTACCCCCGCGTTGGCATTATCCAATGAATTGGCGCGCGACAATAAAGGATCCACTGTCCACACAGGGACGGGGTTTCCAGTTCGGCCCGACTGCACCTTAGCCATCTATTTTGACGCACGCTTCTTTCTCAACTGGAGTGACAGTCGGTCTGAGCTTCCGTCCGCCGACTGGAAACGGAACAGGCGCACCTGCGGAACCGGCCAATCAGAAGGCAGCGATCCTGCTGCCGCCCTCCCGCCGCCGGAAGCCATGTGACATGGAAGTCGGCACACCTGCCCCGTGCGGTGTGTTCTCCCGCGTAGTATTCGTGCAGCTTCATTAATGAGCTTAAACCGGGAAAACGAAGGGCAAAGGGGGAAAAAAACTTCTCTGTGAAGGGTGTTTCAAGCTTTTTTTTTTTCAATAGTTTTTCTGAACGATTGTTCTTGTTCTTTCTGATTGTTTGATTTCTTTTGTTTGCAGGGTGTAAAAATAGTGCTGAATCCACCGCTTGATTTATTTGTTTATTTTTTTATGCAAATGAAGTGAGCTATTTCCTTCAATACAAGATTTTCCGTAGTATAATGGGATATATTTTTTTTACTTCTTTTGTTATAAAATAAAATGAGTTGGATAATTTATTTAGTTTTTTCTGAGGTAATTTCCGAATGCTTTTATTTCCGACCTTTAAATTTAGGTTAATAAATTTCTGTTCTGATATTTTTTTCCGCATACATGAAAATCATTTTTTTGGCTTTGTTTTATGTCATTCGTAACCGCGAAAGAAGATAAAAATAAAATATTTAATATAGTTTAAAAGGAAAATTTAATCAAATTAAAATTTTAACAATTTGCTTGTGAATTACTTAAATTAGGAAAACATTTTGATATATGGTCAAATGTATATAAATATTGTTTCATTACAAATACGATGGAAATTAAAGCTGAGTTCGAAATTACTATGCATGTTTACTATTAGATAATTTATTGATAACTTTTATGAAGCATTTTTTTTAATTTTTATAATTTCTATTGAATTCATGTTTGGCTCAGCGTAAATTTTAAATTAAATATTTTCTTCACTTTCAAAAATTGAAATTCATGCAAAAAGATATTATGAAGGGAAGAAACGTATAACACAATACATAACAAAAAATGCTTATAAAATTTAAAAAACTCACAAATGAAAATGGCAAATTATTAGTGATGAAAATTTAATCTAAATAAAACTCATGATACACTTCAAAGTACGATTTATTGACCTAGTCGGTATAAATGGGGATGATTTGGAAAAAAATATACACACTAAGTTTAAAAACTCCGCTTTTTATGCGCATTTCGTAACTGAGAACATGGTTGAATAAGATGAAATGGTCTGTGTGATGTGTTATCATGGCCTCCAAAGTCCCCAGACCTCACTCCATGTGATTTTTTTTCTTGTAAAATTCCATGCCACAAAACTTCAAGAGCTGAGGTGGACATCGATGGAAATGTGACCTCGGTGGCGGATAATCGTTTGGTAATGTACCGGTCGTCAAGGACTTGCGCACAGAGCATTGCAGATATATCAGGAACTTAGATTTGTCTTTTTGTGTACGTATCGTCTTCGTACACAGCGTACTTGTCAATGTACAGTGATTTGAAGTCTAAATGAATCATGTTGCTTTCAGAAGCTTAGTGCTTAGAAATACTTTTAAATGCTAAAGCATCAATTTTTCAGTTAAAAATTGCTGTTTTAGCAATGAATATTATGAAAGTAAGTTTTATTACAAAATTAATATGTTTCAACAAATACATGCTGCAAATATATAAATCATAAATAAAAGTAAAATTATATAATTCTATGAAAAATTTTTTTAAAAAAATTTTGTTATTTATCAAATTTTTTGCACAAAAGATTTTAATGTATCTGATATTATTATAAAAACTGGAGCCCGCAAAAGGAGAAGACAAAGGACCCGGATGATCGACTGTCTCGAAACAGATCTGGAGATTCTTAAAATAAAATATTGAAAAAGTCCATCAAAGCAGAGGGCTGCCACGGTCCACCCTGGGTTGACGCGCCACTAAGGAAGGATATTGTTGTTGTTGTTGTCGTGTGCCAGCTAGGCTGTCAATATGGGGTGCGCTACTCCACTTTTTCAACTGAACGATATTTTGGTGTGGAGTCCGACTTCCACAGAACGCACATGCCATAGGGACCCGTTTATAGGGTAGGTAACCATTTACAACACATTTATATACAGAAAGGACAAAGACAGGATTGATAGAGAGAGATAGTACATCGATGCCCGAACTGGGATTCGAACCCAGGACCTCCCTATCCGTAGTCAGGGACTCTGACCACTGGACAGGCAAGGATATTGTGTGTTACATTTAAGAAAAATTAATCTTTCAACTGAATAACTGAAGTAGAAGTGTCTCTACCGTTGGTTGGTTGGTTGGTGTCCTGTCCATAGGGAGAACTATAGATGACCATGAGTGTGCAGAACACAGCTGGCTATCCCCTCGATGTTTTCGGAGATTAGACTCTTTTGTATACCGAGCAGGGGGAGTTCCCCAAGATGAGCCAGACACCTTAAAATGGCAGGGCAGTCAAAAATGTGTCTTGGTGTCAGTGGAATATTATCGCTATGAATGGAGTGACGGTAGAATCTGTTGCCATCGCTCTGGATCTTCATATCTCGATAGTGTGCGATTGTAAGACGAGTGATAGTTCTAGTAAGGTCTCTATTTACGTTCTTCTTATTCTTAGATTTGGGTTTATATGTCATTGGGCAGCTCTGATTTTATCAGCATTTTTTACTATTAACTCCAAACCCAATGTTTCCTAGTTCCAGTTGCTCGGGTCACCCACTTCATTAATAAAGTCCGATAACCCTTTCATGGAGTCTAGGTGTCATTCTCTAGTATGGAAGATGCCTAAAGAAGTTAATCTAGGGAGCGCAAGAGCCTCGCATTCGTACATGATTACTTGGCCGTTTCCTCTTGCGTATGACATTTCCTGCAGATAGGGTCTTGCTGAAAAAGTCCCATTTTATGGAGGTGTTTTCTGAAATAGTAGTGCCCAGTTATGAAGCATTCGATTAAAAGTATCTTCTGCCTAGAGAATCTTAGAATTTCAGAGGCAATCCTCGCTGATGATCGACAGATCATACTTTTAGCGTGTGTTTGACTAGGAGGGTTGAGCCAAGCTTCATACATCTTCCGTTTCTCCCATCTAAGAACGTTGGTTTTTGCGGTCTTCAAATTGATCCCACAAAAAGGTTCTGCACCAATTCTTTTTCTAAAAGACGATCCTTGTTTAGCAAGTTCATCAGCTTTTTCATTACCTTCGATACCTATGTGCCCTAGCACCCATACAAGGATCACCTTCTTTCTAGTTGCCAGTTCTGTAAGAAGATTTCTACATTCCAAAACATTTTAGATTTGATTTCGAAAGAACTGAGCGCTTTTAAAGCGGCTTGACTGTCACTAAAAATGAAAATCCGCTTACCGTGGTAGCCCTTCCTCATATTTAGTCGCAGACAGTGGATAATGGTGTTTGGTGGTTTCTCTTGTGTCCAATTAATAACCAAAAGAAAATTGACAATAATTTTTTCTCATGACATTTTGCATATCTATTTTATAAATTTTTACACTGAGCTTTCCTTTACTAATAAATTTTATTTTTCTCCCCAAAGTCTAAAGCTAGTATAAGTTTGTTCATCTCTTCTGACCAAACCATGAATCTAAAAATTCTCAATAAATAGTTTCTATGCTTCTTTACATTTACGTTTTATAATTTTTTACACTGAATTTCTCTTTACAATAAAAATGTAAATTATAATGTTTTTTTGTCCCAGTAAGTTCATATCCCTTTTGTCAAAATAGGGGTTTTAAAAGTTCTCTATAGATATTTTCTAGAGCATCTTATATCAATATTTTATATTTTCATCCATAAAATAAAACTTTTACATTTTTCTTTACTAAAAAAGTTTAAGTTGCAAATTTTATTTTTCCATACAAATAAATAAATAAATAAAATACAAACTGGATAAATTTGTAGAATTTTCTTCAAAACTTTTGTTCTTGGAAAAATAGTGGTTCTAATAAAAAAAACGTTTATTGAACAAGATTCAGTGAAAAATTTTAACAATGAAATTCAATGTAAATAATGCATTCTATTAATGACATATTTTCTTTATTTCACAAACTCATAGTAAATGCCACCGCATGAAAACCTTTTCATTATTCTCTTTGAAATAAATTGAAAAAATTATTAAACATAGAAATGTTAAAGCGATTTTTGTGTGACGTCACAAACCAATATAAGAGCTTCTTTTTCCTCGAGACTCAAACCCAAGAAATATATTTTATATTAGTTGCACATGAGATTTTCGTACTATAATTTTGTAATACCATAGCAATCATTAAGCAATCAGATGTGTTTTGTCAAATAAATGAATTTTAAATAATAAGTTTAAAAAATGAATATTTGTAATTTATCATAGATTTGAGTTTAAATTATAACTTTTTGGTGTTTGAAACAACGATACAAATATTTTGTTCACAATAAAGATACAGCAACAATTATTTAAAAATTATCTAAAGCTCAAATTATTTTCTTAAAATAAAATTGTGATAGTCAAAATCAGTAATTGACAATTAAAAATCATGCTTAAATAAAAGGCCATCTTTTATTATTTATAAGTTACATTTTTTACAAATATATCAATTTTCTTAATCAAAAATCAAACAAAAAGTTAGGTATTATAAAAATAATTTTTGTCACAAAAATAACATTACTAAAAATAGGGAATTCCTATACAATGTATATTAAACGTACAATGGAATCATAATTTGAAGTAAAATTGAAAATTTTTTGCATATGAAATTACACATTCTAAAGCATTTTATTACTTATGTGTTTTTGTTCAGATCTTTATCATGTCTAAATTGTTTCATTATTAAATAATATGTCATTGTTTCTGAAACTAAAAACTTATATCATAATAATATGAATGGTGCATATTACTAATATTAAAATACAACAAAATCTGTAGTTACAGAGAATGTGCATATTTTATTATTATCAGTTTTAATTTTATTCATTTTGTGTAATACTTATGATTGTTCTAATTGAATTAATTACCGTGAGTAATCAAATATAATTTGAATAATAAATGTTGTTGTTGTCGTGTGCCAGCTAGGCTGGCAATATGGGGTGCGCTGCATCACTTTTCCAACTGAACCATAATTAGGTGTGGAGTCCGACTTCCTCAGTACACACATGCCATAGGGACCCGTTTTTAGGGTAGGCAACCATTCACACCTCATTCATACAAGGAAAGGACAAAGACAGGATAGATAGTGAGAGAAAAAGAACATCCATGTCCGAGCAGGGATTCGAACCCAGGACCTCCCTGTCGGCAGTCAGGCATGCTGACCACTAGACAAGTTGGGCGGCTTTTGAATAATAAATGAGATGAATTTGTAAATATATTATTTTTTATTCACATAGATTAGTTTCCATTATGGAATTTTTAATTTTTTTATTCAATGCGGTATTTAATGCGACTGGGAATTCGGTAAATTTACTAAACAAAAACGGAAGAAAATTCTCAATCGAATTAGCAATGAATAGCGCGTTCTAAATCCGATTCATTGCTGATTTCTTTTCAGGAGTGATTACAATGAGAACATGCGATTTCAATGATTAACACTTCCATTCTTTTGAGAGTAAAAAATACTCAGCTTGTTTTCCTTACTTTCTGCAATGAGTATTTGACTTTACAGTGACTATTTTATTTGCGTTGATTTTTTTTTAACAGAATGATTTCTTTCAATTTTATTTTTTAATGCAATTATAACTGTGACAAAGTTCTTTTTCCAAATCATATGATCATTATCTAAACAAAGGTTTCTTTTTGTGCATTACGGTTTTTGAGAAACTTATTGTTGAGGTCGGAGAGACTAATCTACCAATAAGATTCAATTAGGATATAACGTTCAAGAACATAAATATTGTTCTAAATTAATTATGCATTATTAATTAGCGTGCTTATTTATATATAAACAGCTGAAAATATAATAATTCCTTCTCAATAAATGAAAAATTAAAATAATATAGGTGTTAAGCATTTTTTAAACCTATGTAATGGAAGAAAATACATTAAAAAATTGTAAGTATTCTGAAATCATGAATAGGCATGAATCTTTCATGAAATGGCAGATAATCTTGCTAAGGAGGGTTGCAGGATTTCAAAAACTCCCTTTTCCACACTCACCTTTATGGAGTTATACTCCCGGGAAAAATCTTAAATCTCGGAGGAGTGGAAAACACCCCCTATCCATGATTGGTTCAAGGGTTCAAAACCGGGTTTGTCCCTTGACCTCCCTCATGACAGACGTACCCGGACTACTCTCTCAAGATTTGCTAGTGGTCACATCAAGTGCCTCACTTACAACGAGGGCAGGAAAACCTTCGTCACCTGCACCAAGTGCCAAAGTCATCAGGCCTCTCCTGAGCACCTTCTGGATTGCATGGGTCTCTCTAAGGTGGATCTCTTTAGCAATCCTCTCCCAGTCTTCAAATTCCTTACAGTCAACGAGCTCGTGGATCTTGTCTGACTCCGTCAGACAGTGAGGATAAGAAACAACAACAACAAACAAGTATTCTTTCAATATACTTAAATAAAAAATTAAAACTTTAATGTGAATCTTGGCCAGGCACAGCTTTACTGCAGAATTAAATAGAGGGTACATAAAGTGGTGTTAAAAATCATACCATGTGCCGAATTTGGTATGCATGCCTCAAGTTATCGACGAGTGATTTGTAGTATTCCAATAGTATAAATGAGAGAGATGATAAATTTTTATGATTTAAGGCTCAAATTAATCTTTCAAAAATGTAATCAATGCACTAATAATATGCACTAATACACTAAGGCTCCAGTGGCTCAGTAGCTTCACGCCGCTTCCCGTAAGCTCAGCAAAGTGAAGCATCATTTGCCGCGGGCAGTGGTTGGGAGGGTGACCACGGTGTACTCTCCTTCACTGGGTTGCTGGAGCTCCGTGGGTTGGGGACGTGACCACGTTAATCTGTGACGTCCAAAGTCCTTCCGCTGGTGTGGCGTGGATGTGGAGAGGAGGGTGCCAGCTCAGGTGTGGCCTCGCCACTGTGACCGTGGTTCAAAATGACGAGGCACCTCAAAAAGAACAAAGTCGTACTTTCACCTTCGTGGTGCTCTGATCCAAACGAAAGACGCTCTCTATTGACTTAATTCGAACTGCCAAAGACATAGCGAGCTTGGCTTGTCCAAGTGTCATAAGCAACAACACTAATACACTAATTATATGCACTAATACAGAATTAAAGACCCTTTTGGTTGTATCAATTACGTTGAGTGAACAGATCCTTTAATCTAAATTCAAATGTCAAGGCGCTTTTATAAATATTATGAAGAAACATCAACATATTATGTTTTATGAAGTCCCCACAACCATTGCATCAATTTTTTTAATTATAATTACATTGTAACATAACGCGGCGTGGTTCTCGTTATGTTTTGAGCTGCAACCTCCTATCCTTATGGTGTCATGAACCTGTAGCCTTCAGGATATTTCACTAATACAAAATACCTTCAATACTGACGACACATTTTTTTCATATTAACATAAGCAAACATTAATTACTTCCACAAACATAAATTATAGATACATATATATTTTGAGATACATATATTTTCCATCGTCCGGGAGTGGGACTTTCGCAACACCCCTCTTCGTACCAACTGTCAGTTCCTTATCCCCTTCGCCCACGCTTTCCCTGTTGTTGTTGTTACTGATGTCACTTGGACAAGCCAAGCTCGCTATGCCTTGGCTTTGCGAATTGAAGTCAATAGAGAGCGTCTATCATTTTAATCAGAGCACCACGAAGGGAAAGTACTTTGCTCATTAAATCCTCCGATAGATGGCACCACCAGAGGATCCCCTCCCTCAATTTAGACATTGATCTGAACAGGGAGGAAATTTACTCCAGACCATTGTACCCATGGTAACTGCTCAACGACCGACCACAGGACTTTCGATTCCACAGATTTAACGAGAACGTATATCGCATGTATTCGGTGGGTCTTTGGTGGCATTGGGAATCGAACCCCACCCTTCCGGATGGAAGGCGGATGCCTTAACCACTTGTGTGACAGACTGGCGCGCCCTCACATACATAACAACTCAGTAAAAAATATTTTTATTCCTTATTTTATTCACAATGAATATACGATGACAACAATTTCGTTCAAAGATTGCAACACTTTTCTAAACATTTATTTTCTGAATATTCATTCCACTGAAATCTAACTTTTGTGTAGTTAGAATTTGTTTCCGAAATATTACTTTTTTTAAAGCTAATAATGAAAACAGTACCAAAAATTACGAAAGTATAAAACTAATCAACAACTTTTCCAGACTTTTGGTTCATATTTTTAGTTAAATTATATTTAAGTATTTTATGTCCAGTTATTATAACTATTTCATATGACATAAATCAGAGGTGCCCAACCTTGTGCTGGTTCAGCCCGGTTCGATACTATGAACAAAAAATATTTTATAAAACTAACCATTCATTGACATTACTGAATAGTTAAAATATGGTAAGCATTTATAGTCCTGAGAGATATTTTGCAAGACGTTATAAAATAATTGAGTGAAAATTCATTCGTATACATTAGTCATGTGTTATTGTTGCTGCATATGACACTTGGACAAGCCAGGCTCGCTATGCCTTTGGCAGTGCGAATTAAGTCAATAGAGAGCGTCTTTCGTTTGGATCAGAGCACCACGAAGGTGAAAGTACGGCTTTGCTTTTTTAAGGTGCCTCGTCATTTTGAACCACGGTCAGGTGACGAGGCCACACCTGAGCTGGCACCCTCCTCTCCACATCCACGCCACACCAGCGGAAGGACTTTGGATGTCACACATTAACGTTCCTTTGGATGCACATTTATTCGAATAATGTTTTGGATTTGGAGCACATTTAATTTTTATGGGGAAGAATAATTTGTAAGAACAGCATATTTTATGCAATTATTAGAATTTATTGGCTCCCATCTTTTGTTTCTTTTTTTCCCAAAACCTTTATCTATCACTTGTCTGGCATATCTATTTGTCTCTTCCACTATGCTATTCCAAAAATCTTCATTTAGGACTTCAATCAAAACATCCAAAGGCTTAGGATTAGCACCTAGCCTTCGCAGACACAAAAGATTTATTCCAGGCACTTCACGAAACCGTTTTACATTAGGTACATTGTCTTTTTCTTCCCAAATCCATTGATCTAATTTCTCAGAAGAAGATTCACTATCACTGCTTGATAAGTATCTTGTATGCCTTTTGCATCTTGGTTTAATCTCACTATCATCACCACTATCATTGTTACTTTGAAATAAACAAGAATGAAACATGTTAAATAGTGTCTCCTTTTCAACGACGTATCAGAACGTCATGTGCGACTTTGGTCAAATTAATGCATGGCGTTCTGATACGTCGAATGCGGTCAAAGGGTTAACGTGGTCCCCAACCCACGGAGTTCCAGCAACCAAGTTCACCGTGGTCACCCTCCCAACCACTGCCCGCGACAAATGATGCTTCACTTTGCTGAGCTTACGGGAAGCGGCGTGAAGCTACTGAGCCACTGGAGCTTAGTCATGTGTAAAGTTTAGAACAAAAAATAATGTTGAAGCTTAAGATAATTTATCAGTAATTTAATGCTAAAAACGTTACGAAGAAGCCAAATTGCTGAAATACAAACTTTCAGATGTATCACATAAGACTGTAAATGTACTTAACAAGAATGTTGATGTTTTGGAGATGGAAATTATAGATTTTCAGTCAGATTTGCAAGTTCTGAAAGCAAATTTTACGTAGAGTGATTCTTGGATCCTTGTTGATGAGAGGAAATATACCGCTGTGAGAGAAACTTTTCCAAAACCATTTTCCTGCTTTTGGATCTGCTTACCTTTGTGAAAGTGGGTTTTCGACCATGAAACGTGTATTAACAAATCTAGATCGAAAATTGCAAATAAACACTTGAATAACTGTATGAGTTTCGCTTTAACAACATATGGATGAAGACAAACCATGCCAGCATTCACATTAATCATCAGGCATTTGTTCTACATTAAACATGACTTTTACTGTATACTTAATAATGCGGGATATTACAGCTTAGCTGTAAAATTCTGTATTACTTTCCCATTATTTACCGGTTACTATTAAACGATTATATTTTCATTCATTCATTGTCGTGTGTCAGCTAGGCTGGCAATATGGGGTGCGCTGCTCCACTTTTCCAGCTGAACCCTATTTTGGTGTGGAGTCCGACTTCCTCAGTACACACATGCCATAGGAACCTGTGGCTAGGGTAGGCAACCATTCACTACACATTCATACAAGGAAAGGACAAAGACAGGAGAGAAAGTACATCCATGCCCGAACCGGGATTCGAACCCAGAACCTCCTTATCCGTAGTCAGGCACGCTGACCACTAGACAAGTTGGACGGCTGATTATATTTTAAAAAGTTTCTATAATTGGAGGATTTAAAATAGGTTTTTTTATGTTGGTAAATTAAAAAGAATAAAACTACTACTTTTTCAAAGATGCATTTATATTGAAGTTTGTGATTAAAATATGTTTTTTCAAATTCAAAGCAGACAATTTTTATAAAGAACATTTTTATATTCCTCTCAAAAAACATTTATAAAATAAAAATATCATGAAATAATTGTTAATTTAATTTAAATAAAAAATGCTGTTCTTTAATGCCAAAAAAATTAAATCTAGAATTTTTTTACGTATTTAAAGGTATAAACATTCTCAAATGTATATAAGTTTATCAAAAGAAAATTAAATAAAAAGCAGCACCATCTGTTAGTGACCGAAAAGCATCTTGGCTGGCTTTCAATTTATGAGTTCAAAATATGCCCGCCATAGGCAAAAGGTTGGGGCTTCTTTGACATAAATTATAAAAAATAAAAAGGTCAATGAAGAAGATTATTCTTTTAAAATGTAGGTGACAAGATCAGCAACTCTATCCTGCTTAAATTAAAACTCATTTCACTTAATCATGAGGTTCACTTGCAATGGATACCTTCACACGTGAATCTCCACGGGAATGAAATGGCCGATAATCTTGCTAAGGAGGGTTGCAGGATTTCAAATACTCCCTCTTCCACACTTACTTTTCAGGAGTTATACTCCCGGGAAAAATCAAAAATCTCGGAGGAGTGGAAAACACCCCCACCCATAATTGGTACAAGGGATCAAAACCGAGTTTGTCCCTTGACCTCCCGTGTGACAGACGTACCCGGACTGTTCTCTCAACACTTGCTAGCGGTCATATTAAGTGCCTCACTTTCAACGAGGGTAGGAAAACTTTCGTCACCTGCACCAAGTGCCAAAATCATCAGGCTTTTCCTGAGCATCTTTTGAATTGCATGGGTCTCTCTAGGGAGGATCTATTTAGCAATCCTCTTTTAATCTTCGACTTCCTTACAGTCACCGAACTCGTGGATCTAGTCTGACTCCGTCAGATCATGGAGGATAAGCAACAACAACAACAATTCTTTTAAAAAGCATTAAAAAACAATAGTTTTCTAAACATTTTAACATATTTGTTAAAATGTGTTGAGAAACGCACACATAAACAAAAATATATGCAGTTTTTTCTATCTCTTTAATTTGTAACTGAATTCGTTACTTTTGAAAATTTTAAATGGTAAGGATATTTGTAATAAAAAAGCGTCATTTTATGAGTTCAATATTTTTGAAAAGTAGTGAATCTGATTTTTGATGCAGATGATAGATAAAATTTATCACTGGTATAATTTCCTTATTTTTATTTCTAAGGAATGAGATAACTAATGATACTAGTTTTAAGAACGGGATAACTATTTCTAAGAAAACGGGAAATCATACTAAGAAAGGGATATGGAAGAAAAAGAGAAATGTTCTCCTCCTCATGGTCTTTTCTTTTTAGCAGAGAGCAAGTATCACCCAAGGGAAAAAATTTTTTCAAAGTTACAGAAAAGCAGTGTCACATAACTTTCTCTAGTAGGATAGGAATTAACAGAATGTTCTGACGATATATTCTGATATGGTTTCTGTTTTCATACACTGATAATATAAGACTCAAGATAAAAAAGTTATATCGATAAACCATGTATCGATAATATCACATTCAACAGAATATCATATCATATATCGATATTTTTTAATTCTTTTACAAATGCCAAACATTAGCTTTTAACCCCTTAACTGTGACATATATTTCAGAAAAATGGACCCAAAATGGAAAATTTTTTTGACTGTTTAATTTTATGCTTTATATTAATATAAGAGTTAGAAAATGCTTTTTTATTACAAAAATAAAGTTTTAAATACAATATAACTACTTTATTTATAATTTTTACATACACATAAAACATTGATTACACAGACATTTTATTCATATTGAGCAAATTAAACGAAATTTTGAAGCTAAATATAACTAGTATAATTTAAAAACACATGATTTTCAATACATAAATTTTACAAATCTTTTACAGTATGGTATATCCCAAAACAAGGTACTGCTCAAAAGCCTATATATTTCGATGTTTACAATAAACTCTTGTCTCCTGCCTTATTCTCTTCCCTTGTTCATCGGTTTTATGACAGCATATAAAACACTGCCTGATTGGAATAGATTTTTTCTCCATTGATGGGATGTGTAATGAAAAGTGTCGACCCGTGAGGCGCAATAAACTTACACTAGGACGGCCTGGTCCTGGTAGTTGAACATTTGGTTTATTTAGTTCAACAATTGATTTTCTGAAGTTCATATTTTTCGCACCTCCTGCTGAAGTATGCAATATAAAGGAGTTATTTATATAACGTCTGGTGTAGGAGATGGAAAAATATTTTCCAGTAATACTTTTTACCTTCCTTTTCTAGGAACCGGGAAGTCTGTAAGATGTTGATCGACTTTAACATCACCTCCCATAGTGTTGTTGTAGTCGTGGACTACCTTCAGAATCAAAGTTGGAATTGGTAAAAAACTAGGACAACTTGTGTCTTTTATCAGGAAAATAGGGAATTAAGTATCCTAAAGTAGAAACGAAATCAGCTCGGACTTCACAAAATAGAAAAGTTAATTTTTCTTCTGCCCAAACTGAGTTCGGGCATCACAAATACTGCACTCAGTAATTGCCCGAACTGAATTCGGGTGACATTGGCAAGGGGTTCAGCAAAGGGCCCGACTGAGCATAATTGCAGCATGAGGAGAAAACTCTTTGAAAACCTCCCTCTAATTCACAACAACAAACTTTCCATTCGATTTGGCAAATGGTTCCATTCAATCGATTGAAATTGATTGATTTAAAATAACCTTTCTATTTGATTTGGCGGCCCCTCTGATGTGGGGGCCCAGGACAACTGCCTTACATGTCAGTATGCCCCCTTAGTCAAGCTTTGATTAAGCCATGATTTCACGGGCTTTCCAATATGTAAGCTCGAAGATCGGAGCTTTTATTTATTTGAAAAAGACTTTTGGTCACCATTTTCCAATTCTGGAGGAAATTACTTTAAATGTTATCCAACTAATACAAAAGAAAACTAACTTAGTTTAGTGCTACAGAGGATAAGAATTTAGTAAAAGTGGTATCATACAGGTAGTTGGAATTCTTTTTCAGTGGAGAGTGGAAAGAATCATCACAAGTGAAATCGAGTACGCACCCTTATCTAGAGAGTGGATGTTGTCCTCTCCAATCACAGTGTAATTGCTCTCACATGTCTAATATGACCTGCAATCCAGTCAACGAACCAATCTTGAATTTAAAAAGTGTATAAACATTGCTAATCCCCCCGCTTACCATACATTGATAAAATTTTACATAATATATACTTGTGCTTTGATTTGTTTACTCTACAAATACAATTTGAATATCAATTTCAAGATAAAAGCTTATCTTCATTCTTACCTCTATACATTAGTTTTATTGATTAGTTTTATTTATAAGCTATATCAGTGATTTTAATTATCCGAAAATTATGAAAAATTCATATTTCTCGCACAATATACTCAGCAAATAATATAGAAAAGACTAAAATACATTTCGCTTTGGAATATGTTAAGAAGATTTCTTTACTTTAATTAAGGTATATGTTAAAAAAAATGTGAAGAATTTGAGAAGATTATGCGAAATAACATTTAAATTTTAATGCAAACAAAAGAAAAAAGAAAGTTTTTTATGATAATAATCATTGAAATTTATTATAATAATCTATTGAAATCAAAATATAAAAGTTTGATTAATATATATGTATATATTCTTTAAGGTATTATTTTAGGCATTATTTTGGTGTGGTATTTTTTATATTAAATAATTAATATATAATATTAAATAATTAATATAATTAATACGAGAAAAAAAGAATTGAAAAGAAAAGAAAAAAAGAATGTGAAAAGAGAAAAGAAAAAATTTAAAAGTAAACTTCTAAATTTTCATAGTTTTCATTTTTATACTTATTCTCATTTTTATTTTAATTACTTCTACTATCTTGGATTTATAATTTGATTGGTTCGCAACTTTTAAATCCCTTTACATTTTCCTTTTTTATATTTTATTTTTTGAGTCACAGTAAAGTTTTTTATTGATCGTATTTAGTTAAAAAGTGCAGGTGATAGAGAAAGAAAATATCAAAAATCATGTGAACGATTATTTATTGCTATGCATGACTAAATATACTGATAACTAAGGACAACACAAAAAAGAAATATACAAGACATAAAATTTCAAATCACAAAAACTAAATGTCCATACATCCTGAGACGAGGGGGGTACAAACTCGTAGCTCTTAACATGAGAAAAAAGTTCCTTTTTTATATTATACTAGGATTTGCTCCAGCTCCTGCTGCTGCTGGACCACTGGCCTCGTCACGATTGACCTCAGAAGCCCTGCATCGGGAGTGTCGTATGGGTATTGAGACAGGAATGACACTCGAGGAGATAAATATCGTAAAGCGTTGAGTCCACCGAGACCTCCGGTTGAGATGCTCTCCTGAACGATTGCATCAGCTACGTTCTGCTGGGAAAGTACTCCTCCACCCCCACTCTTAGTGACCTCTGTGACTTTAGAGATCTCTCCTGTGTATGGATCTTCAGCAAGAGTTTCCCTTACTTGGGTGACTCCTCCAGCGTTGATGGGGCTTTGTGCAAGTACGTCATCTACACTCACTTGAGTCTGACCACCACCTGATAGAGGATCGATAAGGCTTTGCACTGTCTGGCTGACTGGTGAGGACACTCCTAGTGTTTCCTGGATGGCAGCTTCGATTGGATCTTGAACCACTTCCTGTTGTTGAACGATTGCAGCTTGGCCGATACCTGCCAAACCTCCGCTGGCTAAGCCTCCGATCTTAGATGGGACTGATGGCTCTGTTTTTGTGACTGTAGTCACGATTTGAGAATCTCCTGCAGGTCCAATGACTTCTTCCTGAGTGATGACTTTAGTGGGAGCAGATCGTCCAACAGCTGACAAACCTAACGGACTAGCAATGACTTGTCCTCCAATTTTAGAGTCGACCAAACGATTCGATTCGGTTTCAGTTACAGTTGTGACAACTTGTCTAGCTCCAAGTGGACCAACGACTTCTTCTTGAGTGATGACTTTTGAGGGTGAAGTTTTGCCGACAGATGCAAGTCCTCCTCGAGCAAGTCCTCCGATTTTGGATGGAAGCAAACTGTTTGAGTCAGTCTCCGTGATCGTTGTAATGACCTGAGGATCTCCAGCTGGTCCAACAACTTCCTCTTGAGTGATGACCTTTGAAGGTGATGTTTTGCCTACAATGCCTCCTTTGGTCAGTCCTATAATTGGTGATGCAGGAGCCAAAAGTGTAGGTCCAGCTTCAATTGATGCCTGGCTTAGTCCAAGATTAGCGAATCGTGAGGTGCTGATAGGCAGTCGAGTGTAACCCAATCGAGGATCTCCAATTCTGCTTCCACCGATTATGTCAACGCCTGGAAATCTGCGACCTCCATCAACGTAGATTAGCTGAGGAACTCTGTTACCAAATAAACTTCTTCCGAATCCAGCATCTGTTTTAACTTGAGAAAAGACCTGTGGTGCTGGAGCTGTTATAATTTGTTGTCCTAATCCTCCTGCTGATGCAACCACAACTGGAGCTTGAGAAATTACTGGCCTGGTTTTAATTCCCCTAAGACCAAATCCTCGTACTCCATTGAAAATAATCTGTCCTCCTCTTAATCCTGTAAGTGAATTTCTACTCGTTTTAATCACCTGACGCTGTCCAAAACCATCTTCGACAACAGCAACCTGTTCAGGAATGACTTGTTGGGTAGTTTTAACAGATGGACCTCCAAGAGATATTGTGCCTAAAGGTGAAGCTGCCTTTTCAATGGTTGTTACTCTCTGTGTTCCTCCAAGGGGATCAGTTTCTACTACGGTGACTTTTTCTTGACCAATGTTATCACCAAGAGCTCCGCGAATTTGAGAGTCGCCAGCAGTGAAAGCAGATCCTCCTGTCAAAATTTGGGTTTGTCCAAGTCCTAAGTCATCAGATAGTAATTGCTGGGTCAAAAGCTGTTTTGGATAAGAGTAGTAATCCAATCCCATCAATCCATAAGGTACCCTTGAAATTCCAGTGCGGTAAACTGGCCTCCTGGCTCCAAAAACGCTGGTTTTGATCTGAGCATCGCCAACTGAAAACTGTGATGTACTGGGATCTGCAACTATGACTGATCCTTTGGTTCTTGCTCCAAATCCAACGGGTCTAAGGCCAGATAGGTTATCAGAGACAACAGTTTTCCTTCTCAATGTTCTTGGTGCAGTCAGCAGAGAAGTTGGATAGGAATAATAATCCGAACCTAACAGACCAAATGGAATCTGTGATTGACCAATTCGGTACAATCGCCTTTGTCCGTAAGAACCGCCCTTTAAGCCTGAAGTCTTAATTCCGCCAGAGTTGATCGGTGACACTTGCTCAACAACTACAGGGCTGCCAGAGATAGGATCTTGTACTACAGCAGTGTGATGTACTGCAGCCCCACCACCTGCAAAGTCAACGTCTTTTCAATTGATTGATAATTTTTGAAAACTATTTGAATTTTAGTTTTACTTTTTCCCTAATTATCATTTCTTTGATAGTTATACTAACTTTATAATTTTATAAGCTCAAGAATTATGTTTTAATACAAAGTGTGTACTCAGTCGAAAACTTAAAATAATTTTAAAATTTTAAATGTAATTGGTTTTGTAAAACATTATAAAATTAAAATTATTGAATTAATTTATCCTATCGGAATAATATCGATGGAAAATGGAAAAAAAGGATGAAATAGTATATTAATGAATAAGTATGATTCTAATTATTGATTAAATTTACTCTCATAATATTTAATTATCAATATAATATTATTAACACTATATAAGGATACATTTCCTCTTCTACCCTTAAAAATGCATTTTTATCATTAGAATTAATATTATGCCGGGCAAAAATAGCAAAATTAAAATTACATTTAATTCAGATTTCATTTAATAATAATTTTAGTAACTCACCTCCCTTGCCCACATGAACATGAGGTTCCTAAAAATAAAAAATAAAAAGAAATTTAAATCACAAAATGAAAAAGAAAGATCAATTCTTATGTTTCATAAACATTAAAATCTATTTTATAAACATTTTGAGGGCTCTTGATTAATTAATTATTCTTTAATTGGAGAAGATTTGTTAAAAATATAATATGACTACCTAAATATAAGTAATTTAACATTCTTTATACAAATATTTTTTTTCATATGCATTGGAATATATTTTATTGCCCTATAGAAAAAATGGTTCCAGTCACATACTTTTATGGCTTTCTTGAAATTATTAAAAGCTCTCTCTTAGTCAGAAAAAAAGTTATTTTAAATACTAAAAGCTAATATGAGTTAAGCCTGTTTCAATTCAAATGGTAATATATTGGTATAATAAGAAGGAAATTTACAAAATTATTTAATGGATTAAAATATTGAAACGATTATATTGTCAAAAATATCAACTTCTACGAGTCACATGTAAATGAATCACTTCAGTACTTTGCATAATAAAAGCGAAAAAACAAACAATTCTATTCCAGTTTACCTTCTAGAACGCATAAGAGTTGCGTGGTGTATCACACTCTCCATCGAAGATGGTTCTCTTAAAAATTCCACCGATGTCCTCACATCAAAACAGTGAGATACGTGAATAAAATAACATTCTTATCTTTTGTAAGAAAAAAAGTAAAAATTTTGCGAAATGGAGTAAACACAACAGGAAATGGAAGGTCGTGTGCATTCCTTTCGCCCACTTTCTCCCCTGTCTCGTCACTTTCGCTTGGAACAGAACATTCTCGAACATTTTCTCGTGGAATTCTTCTCGATAAGCGCACCAACATTTTTGTAATTATGTTTTAGTTCTGCTGAATCAAATAAATCGATTTTTTAAAAAAAATAATTGTTGCTTTTTTATGTGTTTAATTTGTCTCTTTCGATTTAGAATTGTTGATTTTTATGAAATTGATAAACTGTTAAATGCTAAGACAAATTAAAAGTAGGTAGTGTTTTGTTTTATTAATAATATTTAAGACATTTTTCGATTTATAGTTAAATATAATTAATAAGTTTCGAATTTTTTTTCTTTTTATAATTTGCAAAGTTCAATAAATGAAAATTTTAAGCAATGATTACAAACGTGGGCAATTCACTAGAGGTTTAAATTTGCGAGAAATCGTTAAAGCTGAAGAAGATCTCATAATAGGATCAATTATTTAGAGATTAATATTAAAGGAAGTTGTTATCCAACTGTTTTAGTGCGATTTATAAATTTAATTTGACAATAACTAAGTTACAACTAAGAAAACTAAAGCATACAAGCATTCTAATATTAATATATTTAGGCAAGGATTAATTAATTATATTTCTTATCGTGCATTTAAGGAATTCTACTTATAATAAATATATAATACTAGATTACCTGAACTACAGCTGGCTGCTGAAATCGACTAAATCGAGCTAAGCCACCACCTCCTTTAATTCGTCCTCCTTTTATACTCTGGGCATCTGTACTGGTTGCCACCAGCAGAGTCAAAAGACCGATTACCTAAACAGGAAACGATATTGTGTTTGATATTGATTGTAATCGAACGAAAAAAAGTATAAGGGACTTTTTTTTATCTCTTTTTAAAATTTAAGTATGGTGAGCACTTTAAGAAGCTTGAAATAATAGGGCTCCTTAAGTTTTACCTGACACTGAATTTGAAGAGTTAAAAAAATATTTTAAATTTTAGAGCTTTCATCGGTCTGGTTGCCACTAGCAGAGTCAAAATACCGATTACCTAAACAGTAAACGATATTGTATTTGACATTGATTGTAATAAAACGAAAAAAGTGTAAGGTTTTTTTATCTCTTTTTAAAATTTAAGTATGGCAAGCACTTTAAGAAGCTTGAAATAATAGGGCCGCTTAAGTTTTACCTGACACTAAATTTTAAAAGTTAAAAAATATTTTAAATTTTAGAGCTTTATTTAAATATTGTCAACAATTATGGTTCGATTTCCATTCGTTTATTGTGATAAAATATCACAATCAATTATTTTTTTAAAATTCTAGAATTTCTTAATTTTTTATTAAATTTTAATAAAACAAGTTTAAAATTTTGGAATAATTGTTTGCTTTCAATTTTTTGGGGTTGAATGAATTACAATAATTAACCAAGTATTCTCAAGTCAATTTCTCACTTGCCTTCGATAATTTTCCTATGAAATAAATAATTTCAAAGTTCTTAAATTTCCTTCTCAAATTAAAGCGAACAGTTAGAATTTTCCTAATTATGTAAGCAATTTTTCAAATAATTTTAAATTACTTCTTTATAAATAATCCTCATTAGTAAAAAAATGCAATACAAAATTTCAGAACTTACTTTCATTGATTTACAATAGAGATATGGCTGATATTTCAAATGCTGATTATAAAAGATGAAAGATTATATTTGTTAGTTTAACATTAGAATTCTCAACTGTTGCCAACAAACAAATTAAAAAAGAAAAATATTGAATTGCTCTTATATATATGAGTTAATAAATTTATAAGTTACAGTTTAAATACTGTCACTTGTCTAGTGCATAAAGAAAAATGTAAGTGTAATATTAGAATTCGATTGTTAGGCTAAAACAAATTGGGAAGAAGAATCAGAATTGTTCTTTTAATGTTTATATATATATAGTATTTAACTGTTGCCACTATCGGAACTGGAAAAAACATATATATATATATATATATATATATATATATATATATATATATATATATATATATATATATATATATATATATATATATGTTAAATTTAAGATGTTGCCATTGCTAAATCTACAAAAGGAAATGTAATTGTTATTTTGATGTTTCGATTTTACTGTTGCCACTTGACTAATTGGAAAAAAAACCCAATATAATTGCTTCTAATGTTGAGAAGAGAAGATAGAAATCCATACTTACTATTATCATGCTGGAGCTGCTGTTTGTAAGTTGAATTCTTCTTTGGAAGCTAGATTAGTGATGAGTGTCGGCCATTCCTCGGCTTTTATACTCCTGGACGAAGATGTTTGTCGCCTGCGGATGATTTACAAACGATTTTGATTTGGCAGCCAAGGGTCACGCGTCGACAATAGAATTCGAGGCTAGGAGGTCGCCATGGAAAGCATTCGGATCCTCCATGCTTAATTGTAACACCTGGACACGTTTTTTTAAGTGGTTAAGTGAAAAGGACAACCCTGACCGTAACAGTAAAATATGTGCCCTTCCCCGTTATTACCCTGTTGCCACGCCGAAAGTGAATGTCGAGTGTTTAATTGCACATTAGAAATCGTCTGCTTCCACGTGTTAGCGATATGCAAAGAGATAAATTTAATTTTGTATATTTGAAACGCATAAGAATTTCTTCCATTGAAGATTGTTGTGTGTTTTGGAATTAATAAAATTGTTCCGATAGTCATCTTCTGAAATATAACCTTACGGTTGCATTCCTAATATGGAAAATATAACTATGTCAATTGAATATATTTTATTTTTATCTGATTATGATATAATTAAACGAAATTTCTACTGTATATTCTCATTTCATGTTAAAATTTTATCATGAAAGTTGGTAGAAATATATAGAATAAAAATTTAAGCCTTGAAAGATATATTATTTATTTAATTTCTTTAGAACTCACTGTTTTAAATGTTCCTTCAATTTAAGCTAAACTAATGGAATGAAAATCAGGCAAGTACTTTTTAAGGATAGAGTTCAATTGAACGTCGAAATTTGAAAAATAGTGCCTCTTTAACACACACAATTACATAACTTCAGTATAACATATAAATTAAATAATGATTTCAAAGAAAATTAATAATATATTTAACTCAAAGCTTACGATTTTATTTGAAGGTCTGATCAGAACTTATTGTTCAAAAATGCAATTTTCTACAAACTTCATTAATAATATTCGAAATTATTTTTACTTCATAAATAAGGAAATTTGAAATGATGTTCTAGATATTCGTATTATTATATACACATTTCTAGCTGCCTACATTTCTGAATTAATTTCACTTATTTGTGTTTTTCATCTAAGTGATTAAGATTATCAATAACAGACGCATATTTAAGGTTGTTAATGTTATATATATATATATATATATATATATATATACATATATATATATATATATATATATATATATATATATATATATATATACAGAGAGAGAGAGAGCGAGAGAGAGTGTTGAGTGTGTGTGTGTGTATATATATTTTTTTTATATATATGTGTGTATATAAAGGCATATTAAAAAATTTTTGACTATAATATTGTATTAATACTTTAAATTTAAACTTAAAAATAAGGTTTTAAAACGACAAAGTAATTATATTATTAATATAAAAAATATGGTGAATATAAACTATTCAAATTAATAATGAATAAGAAAATATATACAGTAAATTTGAAAATATATTGAAAAATTGCTAATTTTACATAAACAGCTTAAAAAGAATTGAAACTTTTTTTTAAAAAAATGAGTGATGACATACTAGATTTGCAATACGTTAATTTGAAATTTTATTTGGAATTTATGTCAAAGAAAACCAAAATTATCAAATTTCCTTGCATTGTATTCAGTAGCAGCGATGTTAAGGTTTTACATATTGCAAAGTGATTTGATCTGTTCATTTTAATGAAATTTAACATGTTATTATATGAAATGTTTAGTTTGAAAATTTATAAAAATATCGCATTTATATGCCTATAATAAAGCTAAACTTGTGGCACGATAGCCCACGTAAGCCAAAGCCTACAGTGCCCATATCTATTTTTCTGACTGAGGCCCCCAGGGTATGAAGCATATCTCTGGTGTAGGTAGTCAGCTTAATGCGAAACCCTCAGTGTTTAATTCCCAAGCATGCTTGGTACTCAGTTTATCATCCAGTGAAGGTGGAGTCAACCTTACCCAGTCCGAGGATCCAAACTCGGACCTGTGCCTTGGGAACTGCCTATAATATTAAATTTAAATTTAATAAAAATAATCCAATGTAAGTAACATTTTATTAAATACCCCATCTTGATACTTTACTATTTATTTATAAATAGTTTCGTGCCTTAGCCTATCCATTGAAGATGATGACTGATGAGAATTCACTAGCTTGAAGTTCTGTAGACCTTTTTATTACTTTGTCCCACTCCGTAGCACTTTTAACAGTTTTGACACGAAATACGGATTCTAGAAAAATATAAATTCTATTTTTAAGATATTAACTTTAAGATATTAAAATTAAATATATTTAATTCATATCTTTAAGATTAAGAATTTGTATTATAAGTTCCTTTGCTAAGCATTCTAAAAGTGAGTGAGTACATTTCAAAATATCTTTTTGATTGAAATATTGAGCAGTTTTTTGTTAATTTACTGCTCTGGTACTGACTGAATTACTATTTTCCTTCAAGGACAGGGAAAATTATTTTATTGTCATGCGGGGAAAACAGCAGACCACACAGTGCGATTAACTTTCAGTAGGGTAAGAGAAAGAAGAACTTGTTTCGCGCGTTAGGCAGTCCGCAAATTCGTAAATGATCGCATGAGACTTGTCTCGCGAGGCAAGCTGAGCATCTCGCGAGAATCGCATCAGATCAAATGACGTCATTAATGTCTTAGTTACGTCAGAAATGGGGTGGAGCGAGAGATGATTCTTGATTTCAAGCAGGTTCGAAATATCTGGCAACATTCCGCGAGACAGCGCTCTCATTGGTTTAAAATTCCATGACGTCAGATACAACGTTTTAGCTACGTCACACAAAGACTTCGAAGAGATCGCTTTGTCTACTATAAGAAGGCGTCTTAATCGGATTGTCTACCGAATTTGCGGCCTGCCTTAGTCTGCCACACCACGAATATTCCTTTTGGACACGAGCTCTAATTAAGCAGAAGCATTCACAGTACATTCCGAACCAATGTAAATAACTATGCCCGAGTTATTTGCAGAGTTTCGAAGGCGGTGGGATTCGAAACAACGAACTATTGGATTGCAGCAATAGCGCTAATCATTCGGCTGTCAACCCCATCTAAAGGAAAGATTTTTAGTAATCTGTAGTTATCGTTGTTATTTTTGTGATCTTGACTGAAATAGACATCCGAGAAGAGTAGAGTGGGAAGCATGTATTCAGTCAAAGCGGAGAAATTTTTAGTGTTAAACACTCAATGAGTAAAAATGCAACCTGCATCGAAATAAGTAATGATTCCAGACAACTATACACATTAATACATTTTGGCTTTTTCATTACGGAAGTTAGTGAGTTCGAATCCGGGCTTAACCGAAGATCCGTCGAGTTTACTAATGGCAGCTGAGGTACGTTAAAACTGGGCGTGGTCACAATGTCCTTCAAGTGAAAAGATACCTATGGGTATGACAAGCCAAATATTGGGTGTCTTCTGCTTGGTCCCTGCTTCATAATCACGAAGACTCCACCCAGCTGCTTCTGTCTAAGTCATAGGTTCCCAAAGTGGTCCAGGTGGACCCCCAAGGGTCCATAGGAGACCACACGGGGGTCCACCTAGATGTGAAAAGAAAACAGGGGTACACAAGTTGTAAGAGGGGGTCCACGAAAATTTTCTGGTTTTCATAATAAAGAACAAGACATTGACTGAGAAGGACAAAGAAACCATGTCCATTTGCGAAAGAAAAACTTTAAGAAGCATCTTTGGTGGAATAAAATGTGAGAATACATGGTGAAGAAGAACTAATTCTGAGCTCTATAAACTATATAAAGAACCAGATATTGTTAAATTTATCTCAATACAGAGATTAAAATGAGCTGGACATTTGAGCCGGATGAACGACAATCGGGTGACGAAAAAAATTTTATTGGCTCGCCCCATTGGCACCAGAAGAAAAGGACGACCGAAACTCCGATGGCGTGACTGCCTTGTAAACGACCTAAAAACACTAAAAGTGACAAACTGGACGATCTTATCCAAAAATAGGGGGTCCTGGTATGCACTTCTGAGGAAGGCAAAGGCCCACCCTGGGCTGTCAGGCCAATGAGGAAGATAATAAAAAACAAAAAAATTGGCTTGGATTTACCTATCAACGTAGGCAGGAAGCATTATTCACTAGGCAGGCACTCAAAAATATTCGAGATTCAGTTCAAACACAGAATTGAATAGAACAATAGATAATAGTACAAGTGTACACCACATGTCGAGACTTGCAAAGTGCCACCCGTGTGCCGTCTCATTAAAAGTATGACTATTTTTTATTGTTGATTTACCTTTACATTCAGAATTCATTGTTGTTTTTTGTCAGTTGTTGACTGTTTGTTATAATGTTTATAATTTTGTGTAACCACAAATATTATTTTAATAAATAGGACACAAGAAAATTTGCTACTTTTTTTTTCGTAACACCTCCCAATTTAGGGTGATATTTTTTAGGAGTTTTGGGAATACAGTAGAAATGCAGCAGCAGGGGATCTACCGAAAATAGTAAAACTTTAAAAGTGGTCCACGAGAAAAAAAAGTTTGGGAACCCATGGTGTAAATGTCCCACTCAGGGTAGGTACAGGAAAGCACACTGGCGCAACAACAATACATTTTGGCGTACAATACACTGCACTCATATACCTAAATTCATATTTTTATTTCCTGATTTAATGTCTCCCAATTGGCTTTTATCCTTTAAAAAATAAAATTGTGTATAACTATTTTTATATTCTCGTAACTTAACTAAGTATTCTCGTAACTTAAGTAAAGTCCGAAAATGAACCATACACACATGAAATTATTATTATTTAAATCGCCTATAACTATGGGATATTGTTGTAAGCATTAATTTTAATTTTTTGAAAATTGTATTCGCCACTACTCTTTTGTTGTTAAGAACAAATGTAAAAATATCGTACATAAATTTATTTATTAATTTATAAACAATCGAGTTGATTTAATGCATTAAGACCATCATACGGGTAAAAATTTAATGGTAATTTTTATGTAAGGTTTTTGCATATGTAATTACTCTAATTTATTAACTCTACAAGATTTTTTTAAATATTATAACGTGGTTATAAATTTTCAAACACCCAACTATAATCAATACCAAGAGCAATTATTTTGTTTCTTGTAATTTAGCCATATCGTGCTTCACTTATTTTTCGTTTTAATAATACAGCATAAAGTATCACATTTCATGTCACATTAACTGTGCTATAGATATTTGACTTCTGTCATCACCGTGAATTATCACATCAGGTGTTACAAAGAAATATAATACAAGATGATAGTCAATATCGATTGGCATCAGGAATTATTGTTACTCTTCTTGTCTTAGTCCTCATGGTCTGATTGCAGGCTAGACAACGTCCTATATCCCATGAAACTTCAAAAAATCATAAACAAGGAAAGGACTGTAAGAAAATCAATCCAATCAATCAATCAGATTGATCTGCACAGGTTAATATGTGATTGGTAGATGCCTATACAGATATGAATCATTTAGAACGTTTCCGGTGGGCCTTGGGCCCTTGATCAAGAGGTCCTGCACCGGCTGACTGGCTGGACTGAATGATTGTAAACGTTGATGGTAACAGCGCCCCCTGGAGTGTGCCTATTACACCAGTGGTGATTCGGAGGGACTTTTCCATGGTTTGTTTTGAGATTTTTTTATCTTGAAGCAGAAATCTGAGAGGGTAGAGTATGATTTGAAGTCATCATATCATAAACGTTCCTCATCACCAAAAACTCTGCAGTTTCATTTCTAAATATTCCCATATGAGAAAGGATCGTTTGAAAGTAGATTTCTCGCATCTGAGAAAGTTTTACAGATTCTCCAATTATATTCCAATTACATATGTGCTGGATTGGCGCACCAAATATTTGGTACAGCGTACCAAATATTATCAAAATGGATGACACCACTATAAATAGTATCAGGTGATACATGAATTATCACCATCAACGGAGGTTCACGTTGACCTTGTGTGTTAGGGCATCGCTCTCATTATCGGAATAGTGGTGTGTTTGAATTCCCGACTTCACCGAAGATCTGTCGTGTTTGTTAAAGGCGGCTGTGGCATGCACTTCTTCTTAGAGTTGGGTTTGTATGTCATCGGGCACCTCTGCTTTTATCGGCATTTTGTACTATTAACTCCAATCCCAATGTTTCCTAGTTCCAGTTGCTCGGGTCACCCACTTTATTAATAAAGCTACGATAACCCTTTAATGGAGTCTAGGTGTCACTCTCTAGTATGGATGATGCCTAAAGAAGTTCATCTAGGGAGGGGCAAGAGCCTCGCATTCGTAAATGATATGCTTGGCCGTTTCCTCTTGCGTATGACAGTTCCTGCAAATAGGGTCTTGCTGAAACAGTCCCATTGTATGGAGGTGTTTTCTGAAATAGTAGTGCCCAGTTACGAAGCCTACGATTAAACATATCTTCTACCTAGAGCATCTTAGAATTTCAGAGGCAATTCTCGCTGATGATCCACAGATCATACTTTTAGCGTGGGTTTGACCAGGAGTGTTGAGCCAAGCTTCATACATCTTCCGTTTTTCCCATCTAAGAACATTGGTTTTTGCGGTCTTCAAACTGATCCCACAAAAAGGTTTCTGCACCTGATGGGAACAAAAGACGATCCTTGTTTAGCAAGTTCATCAGCCCTTTCATTATCTTTGATACCTTTGTGCCTCTGGCACCCATACAAGGATCACCTTGTTTCTAGTTGCCAGTGCTGTAAGAAGGTCCATTCCAAAATCAAAAATCATTCCAAAATCATTGAAAATACATTCCAAAATCAATTTTAGATTTGATTTCTAAACGAACTGAGCGCTTTTAAAGTGGCTTGACTGTCACTAAAAATGAGAATCCGCTTACCATGGTAGCCCTTCCTCATATTTAGTCGCAGAAAGTGGATGATGGCCAAAACTTCTGCCTGGAAGACCGTTGCGGCATGTATGACGTAGGTTATTGTCACGATATCCTCCTCGTGAAATAATATCTTTGAGGATGGAAAAGCTTCTGTATAGGGATTCTTCTGTTTCGTTCCTGTTTCTAAATAACGAAGACTTCCTTCCAGTTGCTTTCCACCTATCAGGCAGAGCTCAAGCAGGGCAGTATGATGGTGCAACAACAACTTTTTATTAATGTGTATAACGCTGTTATATTAAAGTTATTCAATTAAAGTTACAATGATATATTTAAAGGGTTTTCCTTTGAACTTATGTACTGGGTGATATCATTCGAAAGTCACCGCACTAATTGCACCATGAATCATCGCATTGGCAGTCACCAGGATTAATATTATCAAGAGATGATTGAATTAACACGTGGATTATCAAGAGAGATATCGTGAAGTATAATACCGAGTATCATTATGGATAACAGCACTAAGCGATTTAATGAATCATGTACATTGGTCAGTATCATAAATTATCACATTGGGTGTCAAACTGTACTGCAGTATAAGTTGATGCCATGGACTATCGCATCTAGTGTCACCATGGTTACACTGATTGTCAATATAAACTGTGATATCACATCGAATATCTAATAAAGTGACAGCATGATTTCTCACATAAGGAACGCCATGAGTTGTTACATCGACTGTCACAACAATTTATCATATCAAGTGATACCATATACAATGGCATCGAATGATACATAAGATGATACCATGAATTATCACATATATTCTACTACAGGTTGGGGCTTCAAGTGATAACTGCACATTATGGTACTGAGTAGCACATAAGGGGACATCATGTCTTTTCCCATCATGAAATACTATGAATTAGCATGTTGATTGCCACTTTATACTTCAGATATCAAGTGATGCCATTCACTATCGCATACAGTAGCACATAAGGTGACAATATGAATTATTGCATAAAGTAACACCAGGAATAAGCACGCTGATTCTACTATAAACTATGTTACCAAGTACACGATCGCATCGAATTGCACATAAGGTAGGACTACACAATGTAGCACCATGATCATGCTGATTTTGCTACAACCTTGGTTACCTAATACACTGTCACATCGAGTACCACTAATCTTAAGAATGATATCTAATACCAATTCTTTTTTCATCTCGAAAAGTTTTGACACTCTCAATAAAACAACTTTAAATGAAATCATGAATTATAATATAGGAAAACAACATTAATTTTCCCATTGGTTGTCATCATGAATGTATGTATCGAGAAGTCTGCAAAGTTTTTGAACAAGTGGCACCACGAGTTACTCCATCTGGTGCCATTTCTTAAAGTATCATACTAAATATCCAATTATTTAATGCCTTAATTATATATTAGTTGATGTAAAAGGATTATTTGGAAATATTCCAATTTTCAACAAAAAGCAATCTTATTTTCCATCACAAGGGAAAATATTTATATTATAAATCGTCTT
>JAJQOW010000076.1:0-50000 GCA_037975125.1 Latrodectus hesperus
AATTTTCATTTTCCCATTGGAAACAATCCTAACATGATAAGTCCTATAGTTACTTTAAATTCTTTTTTCAGCACAAAATGGGTTTTAAAAGTTTTCGAGGATTTTGATGGAGATTATGTGTCTGAATCTATTCAATTATCTCTCAATAGAATTGATATTGACGACGGCCCAATGAAAGTGGATATAGAATTTACATTGATTGTTAATTCAGTTTCAAGTGAAAAGAATAAAATAAGCTTTACGAAGGGAGAATCCAGTTACATTACTTTCCAAAAGGAAGTGTTTTACGCCCTTAATAATACAGTTGAAATCCAATGTTGCATGAGGATGAGCGACGGTTCTTCAGCGTCAGTTAAGGAAAATCTTGAATTGGTCTCTGCAGATTCAAAACAGTCAAAAGAGGTTAATCTACCACTGGAAAATATTTCACCAAATTTCAACCAATGCTATATTCACTCAACAATGGAAGTGCTACAATCATCTTTCACTTGTTCAATCGATGATTTCGATCTTAAAAATTCAAGGATTCCATTACTTCCTGTGTTGAATTTCAATGATACATACCACATGATCCCTATGATTCAGCTCATGAATTCAAAAGATGACACCTGTTACTTACAAGTAAAATTTTGCTTCAGTGAAAAATCGGTATTAAAGATTTTCGCCATTTGTTTAATACATATTTTAGGGTCTGATGGAAAAATTTACAAGTCTTTTAGGGACTACTTTTATTTCGTTGGTGATAAAAATAATATGTGGCAATTTTGTCACAAGATAAAATGGAGTTGTTTGAAGAATCGAAATTCAAAGTACTTGCGGTTTGAAATAGCATTGTCTGATGGTACTGTACAATCAGAAATAGATTTTTCAATAAATGTCACTAACTGCCTTTCACTATATAAGCCAGATTGCTCAGGTAATTGTTTTCAGAAAGAGTTGTTTCGATTTTACAATGAAAAGAAATTTTGTGACATCACTCTGCGAACGGAAGACGAATCATTCGAATGTCACAAAACTGTTTTGTGTGCGATGTCTCCTGTGTTCGAGGCTATGTTCGAGAGCGGCATGCAAGAAAGTAGTACCAATATAGTTCAGATTGATGATCTGGACGCCAACACTGTACGTCAAATGCTCCACTACATGTACACGCAAAAATTGCTAAGTTTCGAGCTGAAAAACGTGATGAATTTGTTCCCTGCTGCCAACAAATATCAGATTGATTCTTTGATGCAAGTATGTGATAATTTCCTGGAAAGGAATTTGAACCACGAAAACGTCTGCGAAATTTTAGATTTTGCTGACTCAAGAAATGCTGCAATGTTAAAGAAATCGGCAATTGGATACATTTCGACTTACCGAAATGAAATCTTATATTCCTTGCCTTGGAAAAAATTAGCAGACAAAAATTTACATTTGGCTTATGAAATTTTATTGGAAATTGCTCCTTACGATTGAAACTTCACGAGTTTAAAGGTAATCTTGAAGGGTACTTTTTAACAAAAGATATATTTAAAATTCCTGCATTACTTATTTTAATTCCTTATTATTTAAAATGATTCAAATACAATAAAATAAAATTTAAAATGTAATATATGTACGAGTAAAAATTATTTCGAATGTAGGTGTTTGCTCTTCATGAATTTATGTTGTGTAAATGTTTGTGAAATAAAATTTATTCCTTGTCACATAGAATTGAAGATTCTTTTTTATATTTTGTGTCACTATTTTTCATTTACTAAACTGTCCAGGAAAATTTCTCAGCAAATTTTCTAAATGTATATTAATTTGTTTCTTCCTTGTATTAATATTCTTTGAGTTTAGGATACATCTTTTTATATTAGATTATTTTGAAAAATTCATAATGGAATTTTATTATAGTATATTTAATATATTTAATTCAATTAACTTTTTTAAATTAAAAATTATGTTTTCCTTCTTATATAAATTCTATAAACCAGATCCAATTCTAACTTTTAAGTGAATTATATTTAATTTGAAAATGATTTATTTTATCAAATAACATTCGTTATATATCATGTGATCTTTTTCCGATTAGGATTTCCATTATTGTATGTTTACTTTAATTTTTGAAACATAAAAATGATTTTATTCTGAATTTTCATTTTAAAATTTTTCTTAGAATTTGTTAATTTTATTGATATACATTAATAATTAATTTAAATTAAATATTGGATGTAAATAAAATTTGTATTTTCCACTTTCTGAACTCTAAATTCTAGTGAAATGAACACTCATATCCAAAATATCACTGGTGAGTGAAAAACAAACTGAATAGTATTAAATAATTGTAAAATGTTTTTAATAATTTAATTTTTTCTCAACTAGAAATCGAAATAAAATGATATCTACTATATTTAAATTTAATCATAATAAGTCAGAACACTCGACTCCCCTTAGAAACCTAGAATTGTATCGTCGGAGAACTACGTCATCGTTCGATGACTTTGATAACCAAATAAGGAAGTAATTTATGTTATATCAGAACAGTTAGAGTATATCTATGCTTTCATGTTATAGTTCATCAAAAATGAGAATATTTTTCTGTTCTTAGCTATAATGATTTTTAAACTCTAAATTTGATATTCAGGAAATTGAATTTTTTGTCATCTGAAGTTTGTCAGTATGAAATTAAAATTCAAGTAAAAAATTGAATAGAATGATTTCATTTTTATACTTCTGGATCATCAATATGTAGTTGGTTACAGACAGTGGTATGAAACTACGTCACCTAAATAAATTCAAATTTTTTAGTCACATTTTTCAAAAATATAATTTTTTAATCATATTGAAAGAAACTAATTTACTGCCAAAAATTATTTTTTTGAAATAAACATAAGAGATGATAAATATTATGCAGTAGTGTAAAGCCATGTTCGCGTGATAAGTTGGATAAAATAAAATAAATCGTAATTTTCAAATTCATTTGGTGTTTTGATAATATTAAGTAATTCATTGAATTAAGCATTATTTTTCATTAAGTTTGTCGTTCTTATTACTTTTCTGATGAGCTTTGCTCTATTTTATCATTTTTATTCATCCGATTTCTTCTTCTTCGTAGAGTTGGGTTTGTATGTCATTAGGCACTTCTGCTTTTATCAGCATTTTGTACCATTAACTCCAAACCCAATGTTTCATAGTTCCAGTTGCTCGGGTCACCCACTTTATTAATGAAGTCCGACTAACCCTTTAATGGAGTCTAGGTGTAACCCTCTAGTATGGATGATGCCTAAAGAAGTTAATCTAGGGAGGGCAATAGCAGCCCCGCATTCGTAAATTATATGCTCTGCCGTTTCCTCTTGCGTATGACATTTCCAGCAGATAGGGTCTTGCTGAAACAGTCCCATCTGGTCAGAAAGTCAGTCATGCTAGCAATAGCTTCCTGACTTTCACCAGCAGAAGATGGTTTGGAAGTCATTTCTACCTCAAGTGAAGGATTCATTGCTGCCCCTTTACTAGATTGCCTCTGAGTTCCCTTGTCTCTTTCAGCAAGGTCTACTTCAGAGGCTTCACCTGCAAATGCAGAAAGGTTTGTTATTTCTCGTGTCTTTTCAGCCACAAGATAGCAATCAATAAGCTCAGGTAATATAAGTCCACCCAACATTGCCTGAGTTACTGGGCAAGGCAAATTACTCTTGAAGTTCGCCAGGCAACTAGAGGCTCCGTTAAGACACCAATACCGCGGTGCCAAATAGCCCTAGGCATGGATCACATAACACCAGGGCTTACGGGAGCTGGTTCACGGCCTCTGATTCTATATTCAATGCTATCCTGTCATTCGTACAGGATGTTCGGCTATCCACCACCTGCCGACGCGCCTGGTGTCTGCACAAGCCCCAGGAAGGTACGCGTACCCCCTGGTTCCAGGTTCATGCGATTTAATATCGATATTATATTATTTCAATGAAAATGTTTATTATTTTTCCACTATTGTGTGTGTGTACTTTTTTGTGATTGTAATATAATATAAAAATGGTCAATGGAATAAATATTAAATAGGTCATTTTAATACGATATAGAACAATCCCTAATCAATGTTTATTTTCTTCTAAACAGTATTTCGTATTGTAATAATGCTCAAAACAAAAATAGCTCCAATGACTTTCTTTTGAAAAATGATAATTGCTTCTCACTCTTAAAAAATTGAAAATTATCAGATAAACGTTTGCCAATAATCTTTGTATAAGGAATTTTCACTTGTTTTCAGACTAAATAGCAGAGTTGGAATAGTTTTTTTAAATTATTTTTTACAACAATAATTTCTATATTTTTCGATTCAGAAACGGTACTTGAGATTATTTCCCATATGATATTAGAGATTTTTATTTAGGTTATTCATTATACGAAATTACACTGGAGATTTAAGAATACATTCGTAGGTATGTTACATTATAAGCTAGAAACGGTTTGAAAGCAAACACTTTAAAGACGTAATAGTAAACATTCAAATGCTCTCTTTTGTTACCAATGACTGGTGACAAAATTGTAATGAAAGTTGTATATTGAGAATGTGTGTATGTGTGCGCGTGTGTGTGTGCGTGTGTGTGTGTGCGTGTGTGTGTGTGCATGTGTGTGTGTGCGTGTGTGTGTTCGTTCTTAAAGTAAGAAGCTCGTCGTCAAAACTTTTTTACATTAAACTTTCGAAGTGCAAAATGCTTCTTCTAGAGAGGGAAGTTCAAATAAGAAAATAAAAGATATGGTTTCTACTTCCTAAGTTGTCTGCTGTTTAAAATTAGGCGGCTTGTTGTAATTATCCGTCCATAAATGTTGCCCCATACAAATATGAGTTTATATCAGAAAGAGATTCGGCGACGAACGAAGTACGTGTTTTTAAAATCTTGTCATGATTGAATTTCCCATGTTGAATAAAAAAAAATTAGAAACCTTTCTCAAGATAAGCTCATTTTGAATTTGATTTAGATATTATTAAGATGAATTTAATGCATAATATTATTAGTTGATGGAACATTTTAGGAATAAGTAATATAAATCGGAAACGCTGGAAATTAATTATTAGGATTTGGATTAGGAATTTTATATGGCTTTTAATGAAAATAAGTTGTAAAATATAATAGTATTTGAATATATTATTAATTTTTAGCGTGCGTTAGAAGTGTTTTATTTTCGTCCTTGCAGATTTAAACTAACCGTAAAGTAGATATTTGTCATGTTTTTCACGTTTTGATTTCTCTTCTGTTGTATTGTCAACGTGATAATATCTTGAATCAAAAGAAAATTGAATTGGCTTCTTTAATATTGATGCTTTATCCGTTGTAAAATAAATAGGCTAAAAATTTACTGCACGGTCACCCGTGGTGAAATTTTCAAAAAGTCGCAGAGGCCGTATGACGATATTCCGATCGGGAAAAACAGCGGAAGGAAAATGGCTAAAATAGTGACAAATATTTCGTACATTGTTAGTATCTAACTATATGCTCAAATAATTTTAAAAAATTACCAAAAGAACTAAATTTATAGATTTTAATCATTAATGGTAAAATAATAAAGTTGATATGTTCAATTATCCATAAAATGTTTTGCTTAAAATTTGTATAAATGAATTTAAATTAGTAAATATTCATGAAAAATAAATGACAAATAGGGTTGCCAACGTACTAGTTTGCCAGGTTTGCAGTAAAAATGTTCGCCAAATTTGGCGCCAAAAATGCGTTAATGGTGACTGTGCAGTAAATCTGATCCAATAAATCGTTTTATTAAGAAAATGAGCATCTGAAATGTTCTCAGACATTCGATGGTGAATTTCATCTTATTTGTTGCCACTCGAAGAATGGGAGGAACAAGTTCAGTATCCCCATACACTGATTTCCCGCCAAATCTGGAAGCCGTTGTTTTCGTTGTAGTGTTGCCGATTTCAGCTTTTGTTTTTATTGTAGTGTTGCCAAATTTAGTTTTTGTTATTATTTTTATTTTTTTCGTTGCCAGATTCCGTTTTTCTCGTGTTTTAAATAATTTTTACGTTATATATGTGATTTTTTTAGTGGCAATAGCTTTTTTAGTTTCACTTCGAGAACTTTCTTTGCTATTTGTTCTACGTTTTAATTGATAGTCATTTTAATTTCGTTGGCTGTTGCTGCAGCAATTAGTGTTTTTCCCGCAGTTGTGTTACGTTGTCCAAACATCGTAAATTATTTTTTACTATTTCTTTTATATTATTTACTTTTATTTGGTTTATATATAATCAATATTTTTTATTAAATGATAAATTTTATTTTATATATTTAAAACCGTTAAATATTTATTTTTTCTTATTTCGTTTTCTTAATTTATTTTTCTCTTTTTACTGTTTCATTACTTTATTTATTGTTTTAATTTAAAATGTCTCATGTTCAAAATGTTGTTGAAAAATATCAACAAATTATTTTAGCAAAAATTAAAGATAATAATGATAGATTATTGCTCAGGATTCCAAATTATTAATTAATTTAGGATTCGCAAATATTAAGTTTTTAATGGAAATTGGATTTGGAGAAGGTGTTATTATTTTATTTAAATTCTATTGCTTACATGTTTTTTTTATTGTATTCGTGTTTCATTTTTATTTACTTAAAAAAGTATATATATATAAAAAGTATTTTATTCATGTTTTTTTTTTAAATTTCAAAAAATTTATATAATTCAAAAATAAGTTTTTGCATGCTTTTTTTTAAAATTTTATAAAGTGTATATATTTAGAAAAATATTTTTGCATGCTTTTTTTGTAAAATTAGATAATTATTTTTACTGAAATGTGACACTGGTGACAAACGAATAAAATGTCGAAATAAATATACCAATCGGCATGTCAGCTTAACTTCATATCAAGAAAGTCTATTATTTATATTTATTTCCCTTTTTAAACTTTCTGAAATGCTAATTTTTCGATAGAACTTCAGGATATTTCCCGTGTTTATAAACGCGCGCCTAGCTTAGCGACAAAAAATTCGCCGCGGTCGCCAAGTGTATGGGGATACTGAATTTGTTCCGAATGGGATTTGAAGGCAGACAGCAAATTCGTTGACAAGTCGGATTTATAAAGCCGTCTCAATACGATCACGTAATCATGTAATTATGTGCGACGTATATGAAGCTTTATCTGACGTCATGGATATTTTAAAAAAATAAGAAGTGATATAGCTAAGTGTGATACAATACATATGGAGACCTATAAGAATTATGCAAAAAAGAAAATCTATGGTAACCCGATTATTTACCTCATAGCGCACGTCACGATACGTAATCTTGGCAACATTTCTTCATCGCCAAAAGAATTCAGAATTTGGAATCATGAATCATACGGCACCTGTGCCCCACTTTATTGTTAACAAAACAAAACTTCAATTTTATGGTTAGTTTAATTTGATGAAAAATTTCATTCGTTAACAGAATTTTAAATTGTTGATTGAAACATTAATAAATAATCTCTTTTAAATCTTATATCTTAAGACGAAAGCTTTGCTTACGCCAACATATTTTTTTTTCATATTTTTTTTCCAACGGCGGGCACTTAATGGTGTAACCCTATGCCACAACAAGGTCAGAAACTGCTACACATTTGTAGTTACCCAGCGGGAATCTATGAACCAAGTCACGGAGGCGAGTAGCGTTACCCGCGCCATACCACCTCAAACACATTTATAGGGTGGGCCACATTCATGCATCATCACGGAAGAAAGGATAGAAAGAACAGAGAAAGAAAGTAACATCCATGACTGAACTGGGATTCGAATCCAGGACCCACAGCTCAGGAGTCAGCAGCGCTAACCACTCAGCCATCGGTTGGCGTTTTTTCCTATATACAGTTATATTTTATTAATTTTAAAACTGTTCACATCAAGTTTTTTTATGTTGTTACATCAAGTATATATCAAGTTTATTTCATGTATTAGTATTAGTTTCTAATACTGTTTTGATGGCTACTGTTAATTTAAAATAATCTGCTTCCAACTCAAGGGCTCTAGCAGGTATAGAGTAAAACCTGTACACGTGTTGAAATAATTTAATGCTCAATTTCAGAGTGAATGCTGAACTCTTGTTTAAGTATATAAAAAAGCTGTCAGATTCTGGGAATAATGTAATTTATGAGTATATAAAGGTGTGTAAAAGTACTTAAATCTGAAACCCACTATAAAAATGCTTAAGAGGGATAACCTTTTATCTAAATAGTTTTCTTTAACATAGACTTAACTTTAATATTTGAATTTCTTCCGTTTTTTCAAAAAAAAAAATTTTTTTTTTGAAGCGAGTGAAATTCTCCATAATTTAGAAGTGAAACGATATATTATGAGTCACTCTAGGAAACTGAGTTGAAAACGTACTCGTTAATTCGTTATGGCTGAAATAGTGACAAATATTTCATACATTATTGATATCTAACAATATGCTCAGCTACTTTTCTAAAATTAACAAAAAACGTAGATTTATAAATTTCAAGCATCAATGGTAAAATAATAAATTTGATATGTTCAATTATCCATAAAATTTTTGCTTAAATTTTAAATTAAGGAATTTAAATCTCTAAATATTCATGAAAAATTAATGACAAATAGAGTTGCCAAAATGCTAGTTTGCCGGGTTTCCAGTAAAAATGTTCACCAAATTTGGCGCCAAAAAACGTGCCAAAGGTGATCGTACAGTAAATCTGATCCTAAAATTTTGTCTCTGCATTGCATTTGACTAAATGAAAAGATTATCAGAATATCCCATCAAACTAATGATATGTGTGTATTGACCAGTATTAATATAAAGAATGTTTTCTTTGATTAAAAAATATTGAATACAATTTTGAATATAATATTTAATAAAACATTGAATAATACATTGAAAGAAACATTCTTCTAATATATTATTCAATGTTTTCTTCCAAAGAAAAATGCTTGCATTACACTAAGTTTCAAACTGTACACTAGGTAGGATGCAAGCTGCTGTAATAGCCAGACGAAGCTCTAGCTATCATACCGTCAACAGAAACTAAATGAAACCTTAATGTAGATATTTTGAAGTATGCATTCCAGAAACCATATGGTAACAAAGTGAAAGTTAAGCAATTATAATTAAAGGGATAATATTTGAGTGACAACAAATTTTTCTTAATTGAAATGTGGTCTCGGTTTAGAAAAAGGTCCATAGATAACGTAGGAATGGCACCCGATACATGAAAACCACATGGGATAGACTGAGAAAGCAAAAAAAATTTTTTTTCAATCCCAGCAAAAAGCCTAAGGACGTCTGATTTACCACTGAGAAATGTTGTGGATATTATCTCTGTAACACCTTCACAGAATCCGGTATCGTTCCGCATTTAATAAGGGCAAGTTGCCCTTTATTTTGTCTTCTAAGGGGGACGGGTCTTGGTGGACCCTGGCTGGTGGTTGTCGGACTGCGGGCTATACCGGATGGTTTTTAGGAGGTCTTGGGCGAAGGCATCTGGCATTACGCTGTCCTTTCACTGACTGGACGGTGGCTATGAGCAATCGGTAGCTCGATCGAACATGTCCTCGTTCTGGGATGGATTTCTCCGCGATCAGCCATCATATCACTAAATACCTTTGGGGGGCGGTATGGTTCCCTTTTGTTTCCACTGAGGACTGATGTTTAATTTATAATTGCAGCCTGCGCATTCCATTCTGAAAGGAAAAGATAAATTAAAGGTAAGAAGAATTACGTAGTTCATCGTAAGACGTCATTATAATTAAATTTTTCAATCGAGCTAGATAAAAAAAGATTACTACAAAACGTATGCCACGCACCTTGGTTTCTCACTCTAAGCAACATGGTGCTTATAAGGAAACAAAATGTTGAAAATAAAAAAATATTTGAACTGACAAAACATTGAGCGTATATCGTTGGAATCATGAGCAACGAAGAGGTCTACATACTGTAAAACTTACATGAAATTTGATATATGTGTTTGGAGAAACTTTCTGCCCTTGTGAACACTATCTTTACAACTTATAGAGCTGCTGTAGAAGTTTGTCAGATGACAAGTGTAATATTCCTCTTGCAAAAGCACTCTATGCTTCATAGTTTTTCCTGGTTTCTACGGTCTACAAGATGCTTTTCCTACTTCCCAAATGATTGCGCATCGATTCCAGTGTATAAGAAAATTACAAGCAGATCATAACTAACCATAATTAGATATCATAAGCGCATTTATTACCAAGTACGAGGTTTGTCCGGAAAATACGTATAAAAGTTGAATAATAACTTTATTTTACAACTTTTCAGGTATAACAATATGGTCTCCTTCAAAGTACTCACCCTGAGACGAGATAGACTTCTGCCAACGCCGTTTCCAATGTTGATAACATTGCTGAAAGTCTTCAGTTGTGATGCTGTTCAGTTGCCGTGTCGTTTCTGCCTTGATGCCTTCCACATCTCCCAAGTGCCGCCCCCGAAGCACCATTTTGCATTTATTGAACAAGAAGAAGTCACAAGAGGATAAATTGGGTGAATAAGGCGGGTGGTGTGTAACGGTGTTTGAGCTTCGGGCCTAAACGTCACGCCCAACGAGCGACGTGTGAGCGGGCACATTGTCGTTATGAAGCATACACCCGCCCTCTTTTTCCAAATCCGGTCGAACTTGGGCCACACGAGCTCTGAGACGTGTCAAAACTTCAACGAAAAATTTCCGTTCACTCTCTGGCTCTGTTCCTCAATCAGAGAGAGCTCCATGCCGACGGCAGGTGAAAAAGAGTAACTTTCAACAAGCCGCCGCACACTCCTACTTACACACAGAGTGGTCTGACTCGAACTGAGCGTAGATGGGATTGGTTACAGTAGTAGTGCCACCTGGCGGAGACTGCAAACAGTAAAATAAAGTTATTATTCAATTTTTATACGTATTTTCCGGACAAACCTCGTATATAGAGGATAACTAGCCTTTACGCATTGGACGGACAAGGTTCATTTTTCGTTGAATGGGAACCTAAACTCGAAAATCTGCTTGAACAGGTAAGTCAAAATCTCTCGTGATAAGAATTAATTTAGTAGTATGCCTATTCCTGTTCTACCAGTGCTCCTTTGAATTGCTGTTAAATTATCGACTGTTCATTTTCAAGAAGTACCCTTCCTTCTGTATCAGATGTGCTTTTATTTTATGGCGTCTCTCAATTATATTTTGGTGGCAGTTTCTACAAAAAACCTTCCGATTCTCAATTTATGCGCAGATTTAGAACTACGTAGTGAACGGTCTAAATCTGTTGTAAAACAATGTAATATCTAACAAGAGAGTAAACTGTTTTCCTAAAGAATTCTCGTAGGTATTGGTCTATCTCAGTTGTTTAAAATTGTTAAAATATCAAATGTTATTAAGGGAAATTTATTTTATCATTCCTGTGCTTCTTGGGTAATACATTAGATTGCAGAATTCGTTATTTTATTTGCTGGATGAAGCAGAAAAAAACTATTTATGCATTTATACATTCATTCCTTTTTGTAAAAATTGAACGAAGTTTCTATTTCCTCATAAAGATGAACTCCAACAAATAGTTATTTGCGATTTTGTTTGCTCGCAATATGTTACATGCTACCTATTTCTGTGCATTTTTAAAGTTATTGAATACATCCATTTCCTTCGTAATGTTGAAGAATTATCAAATGATGTGGTCGACACCTGAGCAGGCTGCTTCCTCTTCACTCTTTACCACATCAGCAGAAAGACATTGTGAACAAGATCTTCTTTTTGTTCATTAGTGGTGAACATTAGAGGGAATATTCGAAAAATGTTGATAATATTGCGCCAAATAAAATTTAACAAAAACGCAGTATCATTAAAAATGTAATTAATTGTTCAGAAAAAATATTTACTATGAAAAATATCTGTTTGGGTCCACCTCAACGCAACAGTCCTATAAACTGAAAGGAAAATAAGACATCTATTAAGATCTGAGAAGTTTCTAGTAAAACTTATTGATTTTTAATTTTTAATAACTCTTAAAACGAGGTTAGATATACTTTAAAAATAAAATGTATTTGTTTGGATAATAATTAGATAAAAGAAATGGATTATTTTCGAATTGCGCGTTGGATAAATTTTTTTCTGTTGTACCTGGCATGCTTAGTTTTTCACCTTACATTATCACGTTTATCGTCGTATTTTTTATATATGCATTCCATGCAGCTGTTAGCTTAAAATTTGTTGTGCAACTGAAATGTTTTCGCTTCCATATGACGATATATGAATTTGAATGTTTCTAGAGGAAAACAAATCAGTTATAGACAGAATGAGAAATGAGACGTTAAACCATTGCAATTGTAATTCCGTTTCGAGAACCAAATTCATTCTTAAACGACTTTGGACGATGCTAATTATAGTAAAAATTAATCAGCTTAATCATTGCGCAGTACAGAGGGTATTAACACATTTTTAAAACGATTTCGGGGCGAAATTTACTTAATATTTAAAATTTAAAGACTATTTTTTTAAATGTTTGATCCGATAGCCTTTCTTCTGGACTATAAGTGTGCATCGTGATTTCCATGATAGAAGAGCTTTTCGTCAAAATTTCTAGGGGTATTGCTTTCCATTCCTCTTCCACTACTTTCCTGAATCCATCTATCGTGGTGGGTTTGCGTTTAGAAAGAGCTGTTTTTAACAGATCGAAGGCACAATAGTCCATAGTTGAAACGTCAGGGCACTTCACAGGAATATGTTGAAAAGGTATGTATGCAATACTTGTATTAGTCTTCATTTTTTCAAGGAATGCAGTGGTAGTTTTCGAAGTATGACTTGTAGCTTTGCCTTGATGAAGTTTCACTCTTTGAAAGTCTTTGGGATAAAGAAGTGGAATTTCTTCTGTAAATATTGGCCGTAAAATCTTCTCCTGATAGTGTGATGAGTTGATTTTAACATATTTTCTACTCTTTTTATTTTTAATTTCCCATTGTAGGAGAAACTTGCGACTATCATAAACCCCTTACTGAAACTTTCTTTACATTGACAGAACCAGGTTTGTAAATTTTTTCTCCTCGTTTTTTGCAATAAATTGACCTTTTTTTTGTTACACTCCCTTAGGTAAACCCTGATTAATTAAGGGTCACGGTGTATTTCCATTTATCTCCTAGTAAATGGTTTTCATACAGGATTCTACAAAATGTTTTGCGTTGAGCCACATGTCTCGGTAAAAACTGATGAACATTATGCATTTTAGCTTTTTTAAGTTGTAAATCTCTTGATTTATTATTTTATTTATTGTTGATACAGATCTATCTAAAGACTTTGCAATTGATTTCTGTGTTGATGGATTTTTTCTTGTTACCAGCGATTTCACTTTAGGAACATTTGAAACAGTAAGTACTTTTTTCGGATATTCGTTTGGAGTCTTCTTTCCATGTAGAAATAATGATTGACGGTTTTTACCAGTCCGATTAATAATGTTGCTTATTTTGCACTTAACAAATTTTAATACCATGCATTTCACAACGTTTTTGAATCCTGGAATAAGAATAGTTCTCTTCGGAAAGCGCAAAAACATATCCTTCAATCCTCAGCTAGTTTACATGCGATATTTTGAAAGAAGAATAAATTTAATAGTAACTGACGATATTTCTCATTTCAAATAGTAAACGGTTGAAAAACATTTTTGTTCTAAAACATTTACTTATTTTAAATTCTTAATCGAAATCGTTCTAAAAATGTGTTAATACCCTCTGTATTTTATTTATATTATAAGAAACATAAACGGCGTGTTTCAAAACTTTGTTGCAAGTTTTTCTGATCGAGAATGTTTTTTATCAGATTATCCTCGGCCCCTATATTACGCCTGTAGGTAACTCCTATTACTGCCTACAGATGGCAGCATCTGCTATCCGAATCGAACTTGTTTTCCCAGACTGCAGTCAGAACCGGCAGAGACAAAAAGAACCAGTTGGACTCTCGCTTGCCGCTCAAATGCACTCTGATCTAACCTTCCAAAATTTTTTGTATAATTATGATTAAATTATTAGTTAACCTTATGTTGTCTAATCAGTGATCTAAATATATAGTAACTGTTAGGAATTAATTCTAACGATACGTCCAATGAAATTCGAACTTTTTTTTAAAACATTATCCGCGGATTATATACAGAATAACACGGTAATCTTTCACGTGCCTAGAAAGTAGCGGGTTCAATACTCAAAACAATCAAATACCGCTCATATGCACGCTGCCAAATCTAACCCTCCCAAATTTATTTGTATAATTATGAATAAATTATTAGTTAACCTTATATTGTCTAATCAGTGATCTAAATATATAGTAACTGTTAGGAATTAATTCTAACGATACGCCCAATGAAATTTGAACTTTTTTTAATACATAATCCGCGGATTATATACAGAATAACACGGTAATCCTTCACGTGCCTAGAAAGTTGCGGGTTCAATACTCAAACCAATCAAATACCGCTCATATGCACGCTGCCAAATCTAACCCACCCAAATTTATTTGTATAATTATGATTAAATTATTAGTTAACCTTATATTGTCTAATCAGTGATCTAAATATATAGTAACTGTTAGGAATTAATTCTAACGATACGCCCAATGAAATTCGAACTTTTTTTAATACATAATCCGCGGATTATATACAGAATAACACGGTAATCCTTCACGTGCCTAGAAAGTTGCGGGTTCAATACTCAAACCAATCAAATACCGCTCATATGCACGCTGCCAAATCTAACCCTCCCAAATTTATTTGTATAATTATGATTAAATTATTAGTTAACCTTATATTGCCTAATCAGTGATCTAAATATATAGTAACTGTTAGGAATTAATTCTAACGATACGTCCAATGAAATTCGAACTTTTTTTTAAAACATTATCCGCAGATTATATACAGAATAACACGGTAATCCTTCACGTGCCTAGAAAGTAGCGGGTTCAATACTCAAACCAATCAAATACCGCTCATATGCACGCTGCCAAATCTAACCCTCCCAAATTTATTTGTATAATTATGATTAAATTATTAGTTAACCTTATATTGTCTAATCAGTGATCTAAATATATAGTAACTGTTAGGAATTAATTCTAACGATACGCCCAATGAAATTCGAACTTTTTTTAAATACATAATCCGCGGATTATATACAGAATAACACGGTAATCCTTCACGTGCCCAGAAAGTAGCGGGTTCAATACTCAAACCAATCAAATACTCTCGTGCTGAGAAGATCTATTCAAATTAAAGGGTCTGTAGTATCCAATAACCTGTCGATAATGTGGCGTGGAAGAATAATTCCAGCTCCAGTGTGACGGCCTCATCACTACACTGTAGTCCTCAATTTCGAGGTGTTTAGCTGTTTCGCGGTTACGGTTGTCAGAAATAGGAGCCCTGAAAGCATTTTAGAGCTTACGTTAACCTAAAATAACCTAAAATAAATAACGATAATCTGATTGGGAGACGGACGTCTATTTGACTATGGAAATCCAATGTGTTCAATTCCCGACTTTCAGGGAAGATCAATGTCTTCATTAAAATCATCTCATATGCTTTAAATAAGTCATGGTCGCAGTGTCCTCTAAGTGAAATGATACTTCTAGACCAGGCAGGTAAAGTATTGGGATCCTTCTACTTGCTCCCTACTTCTAAATTATTGAACTCAACCACCTTCTAATCTTTCAACTGTTTGAATAAATGAGTAAAGATGTTTTTTTCCTTAATGAAGCTGAAAGCTGTAAAATTGATCGCCAATATCTACCTACCTAACAACGAAATGTATGTATATAAAAGAGGGCATAAATGATCTTTGCATTGAATAATATATTTATAACAATTTCAGTGAATATGTTATCAGAAGACAATAATATTTGCATTGAATGTGTTTTCAGAAGATTGTATTAGTAGTTCCGGAACATATTACTGATTTTCTGGCTTTTGTTTTATTTGTCTAAAATATTAAAATTATTTTAGTTGGATTTGATTTTTTCCATTTTAACTAGCCAAGGAACTAGAAAAAATACAAGAAGTTACCAGTATTTATTTTCATCCATTTAGCATCAACGATTTTTATCTAAATATTACTGGAAATCATGAAATACAAGTATAACGATAGTAATAATTTAAAAAGAGCCTTTTGTGAAGTCGAGGAGAGATAAAAATATCAGCATCTTTCAACATTTTGATATTCTTATAAACACAATATCACATTCTTTATCCTAATAATTGTTGCTGATAAACTGCAAAGTTTATCTGTTAAAGTTTTTAGGATTCAAACAAGAAGAAAGCGCTTAGAGATATATGAAGTGAATTCGTTTTTTGTTTCTTTTTTTCCCTCAACTCTAAACATTTTCTATTTGAAAACCATATTGAGGATTAGAAGGAAATATATAAAACAAAAAGTTGGGAAAAAGGCTTTTTTTTTGCATCAAACTGTAAAATTTTACATCAATAGAGCACGATTTTTACACAATGCGATCCGAGGAGGAATATACTGGAAAAAATGAACAGCCTTTTCAAGCAGAGTACGCAGCACCAGCCAGGGAACTTATCATCAAATGGACGATAAAAAATTACGACAGATGTTTAGGAAAAAAGATTGTGAGTCCAGCAGTCACCTTAAGGTCCTTCTCAAACACTGAATGGAACTTGGAATTGTGCCTAGGGGAAGGCGATAAAAATCGCAAGGTTTGCACATCTTGTTACCTGAAAGGATCGATTCAAGATTTATTAAAGCTTGACATAAAGTGTAAGTTATTCGTGAATTCTGTTGAGGAAGAAGGAACAAAATGTCAGTACGAATCGCTTAGTGTGAGAGCGAAATCAACGTTCTCAATATTAGCATCTAGTTTAGATTACGCTGACATGATTGTGGTTGAGTACCACATCAAGCGGACCATCACACTCCCATTCATCACATTCCTTACGAGTCATAATTTATTGATCGCAAGCACATCAACAGGTGCTGAACTGTGTTGCATTAAAACCCAAGTACTAGTTGAAAGAAATTCCGCAGTTTGTCCAATCAAGGACTTTTTTAAAAAAGGAGAAATAGTGCCAGGTCCAGAATTCAAATTTACTAACAGTGAATGTAATTTGAAATCAAATTTCCAGCTGAAGAACATAGGAAACAGCATAACTTACTTAGAAGCAGAACTTTGCTTAGAAAATCCTTTTGTTCCTGAAACAAGAAAGAAACTAATTTTTGTTGACTTTTGTGCGTATGTTGTGGATTCTGACGGAACTGCATCTAAAAGTGTTGAACACAGATATTTATTCGAAAATGGAATCGAAGTTCGGCGTTATGTTTACCCATTAAAGAAAGAAAATCTGCAATCTAATGAAAAATTGCAATATATTGAATTTGAAGTTTCAGTTTCCACAGGTAAAGTTTTGCACGATGTCTGCTATCCATTTAATTTAGTTAATCTAAATCTGCAGAAACCCAAGAGTTCAGTACAAAATTATACCCCCAAGAATTTTTGCAAGAGATTTTCAGTTTTTTCAAAGCAAACAAGCTATGCGATGTGACGCTGTGTACTCGTGATGATACGTTTCACTGCCACAAGACGGTTCTGTGCGCGATGTCTCCTGTGTTCGAGACTATGTTCGAGAGCGATATGAGAGACAGCCGCACCCACATAGTTCAGATTGATGATCTAAGCGGCAACACCGTGAGACAAATGCTCTATTACATGTATACGCAAAAAGTGCATGATTTGGAATTTCAAAACGCGATTGATTTGTTCTCTGCCGCCGATAAGTATCAGGTTGATTCCTTGAAGTGTATCTGCAATGATTTCCTCAAGATGAATTTGAATCACGAAAACGTCTGCGAAGTTTTGTGCTTTGCGGATGCGAGTGATGTTGAGGATTTGAAGCAGTGTGCTGTGGATCATATTGCGATGCACAGAAACGATATCTTGCTTTCGTCTCATTGGAAAGAATTAACAGAGAGAGATATATATTTAGCTGTTGAAGTTGTGAAGCAACTTTCTCTCACTGAAAATTAAAATAAATAACTAAAGTTAAAATATCTCGAGAAAAATATTTTGTTTCAAAAAATTTATTTTATTCTTTCTCATATATATATAAGGGGATTACATCGATTTCAACTTGAAAATATTAAAGATAAATTGTAGCCCTTAATAATCATTTTTGAAATTATTTATTTTATTGATAATAAATCAGTAAAATGATATTAATTTATTAAAACTTTATTGTTAATATAAAATTTTAAATTTATTCAGTTTACGTATTTTTTCAGTGATATTTATTGACAAATCAATTCATATCATTGAAATGTGTTAGCATTTTATTTGAATTTAGTTTAAGAATTATAATTTTAAAATTGTATGAAAAAAAAACATTGTTATTCATTTTGCTCTATTCATATACAGCTTTATTCCAGAATTTAATATCTTTTGGACTCATTTTTTAAATTGGTGCATATTTAAATTTTTTCCATTGAAATATTTTCATTGTTAATATATAAAAAATACGCATATGTATCGTATCTCTTGCATTTTAAGTTGTTAAATTCGGTACAAGTTCAGTATCCCCTTACAGATGATTTCTCGCCAAATCTGGAAACCGTTGTTTTCGTTGTAGTGTTGCCGATTTCAGTTTTGTTTTTATTGTAGTGTTGCCAAATTTAATTTTTGTTACTATTTTTATATTTTTCGTTGCCAGATTCCGTTTTTCTTGTGTTTTAAATAATTTTTCGTTTTATATGTGCTTTTTTTAGTGGCAATAGCTTTTTTAATTTCACTTCGAGAACTTGCGAGAACTTTCTTTGCTATTTGTTCTACGTTTTAATTGATAGTCATTTTAATTTGGTTGGCTGTTGCTGTTGCAATTAGTGGATTTCCCGCAGTTGTTTCGTTGTCGCCAGTGTCCAAACATCGTAAATTTTTCTTTTTTACTATTTCTTTTACATTATTTTACTTTTATTTGGTTTATTTATAATATATATTTTTTTATTAAATGATATATTTTATTTTATATGTTTAAAATCGTTAAATATTTTTTTCCTTATTTCGTTTTCTTAATTTATTATCATCTTTTTATTGTTTTAATTTAAAATGTCTCATGTTCAAAATGTTGTTGAAAAATATCAACAAATTATTTTAGCAAAAATTAAAGATAATAATGATGGATTTTATTTGGTTTATTTATAATATTATTTATTATATTTTATTTGGTTTATTTATAATATTACTTTTTCCAGCTCTTGACCAACAATTGGAATTGTTAATAGAATTTTTTTTAGTTCAAATTGCTCAGGATTTCAAATTATTAATTAATTTAGGATTTGCAAATATTAATTTTTTAACAGAAATTGGATGTGGAGAAGGGGTAATTATTTTATTTAAATTCTATTGCTTACAATTATTTTTTATTTTATTCGTGTTTCATTTTCATTTACTTAAAAAGTGTATATATTTAAAAAAATATTTTATTCATGTTTTTTTTTAATTTTAAAAAATGTATATATTTGAAAAATAAGTTTTTACATGCTTTTTTTTAAATTTTATAAAGTGTATATATTTAGAAAAATATTTCTTCATGCTTTTTTTTGTAAAATTAGATAATTATTTTTACTGAAATCAATGGTGACAAACGAATAAAATGTCGAAATAAATATACCAATCGGCATGTCAGCTTAACTTCATATCAAGTAAGTCCATTATTTATATTTATTTCCCTTTTTAAATTTTCTGAAATGCTTATTTTTCGATCGAACTTCGGAAAATTTCCCGTGTTTATAAACACGCGCCTACCTTGGCGACAAAAAAATTCCCCGCGGTCGCCAAGTGTATGGGGATACTGAACTTGTTCCTAAAATTCTTTCGTTTCAATTATATATGCTCTCAATTGCTTCCTTGGGGCATGCATATCTGTAGTTATTCAGAACATTTATATTTTAAATTGAAAGTTATGAGTGTATCAAAATAATCCTTTTTATTATGATTCAAGTGATTAATTTTATTGTTTGTGGAAATATGAATATAATTGTTACTGTGTTGAAAATGTTTTGATTACAAAACCTGGTTACGTGTAACAAACAAAAACATTAAATAAGTTGCTAAAATATAAGCTTTCGTTCAAATTTCTGGATGAGAATATATTTGAATAATAAAGTAAAAGGTTATAAATTTTGTAGGGGACGTAAGAAAATGGAGTTAGAATTATGCAGAAAAAATATTATATTTATTACGACATTACTCATGATAAAAAAAAATAATAGTTACAAAGAAAAGTTCCATTCCTCAGTCCTCTACACTCTCTTCTAATTCTATTGTATATAGAATATTTTGTATTTGCCAGTAACGCCATCTATTGTTAGTATAATTATTATGGATCTAAACTTATTCTTTGGTTAAAGACATGTTCTATATATGTTTTACCAAGATACTGAAAAATTCAGTGATTAGTTTTTATTAATGGTTGAAATAATAAAAAAGGTATAAATATTCTGTATAGTGATATAAAAAATCTGGCGTAATATTAAAAATTATACGTTAACCCTTAATATTTAATTGTTAATAGTTTGATTATCGTTAACAAAAACTAAATGAAATCAATAAATGAAAATTATTTTTTAAACTTCGGCAGAAATAGTTAATTTAGTTATTACAAGTTTTGAAAAAATAATTAAATATATTAAAAACATTTTGAAAAAAGTGACAGATATGCAACAAACAAACCAGTTTCTTTTCAGAACTGTAAAAATTACTTGCTTCTTTATTTTAATGCAAAAAGAGACGAAGAAAATTTAAATACTTCTGAGAAAATAAAAATCAATCATTTTTAAGGAATACAAGACATGTTGTCCGGAGTTGGATTAAGTCCAGATAAAAAAGAAATAATCTAGATGATGATTGTAATTTTATGAGCATAGATGTTTTACAAAAAACGTAATATCATGCTCCATTTCTGCTTTGTGGACAAAAAGGTTTTTTTTCCATGTTTCAGCTGTAGTCATGTTGGTGAGGGAACATGAACAAATTAAAATTTTGAGATGTCTAATATGTTGAAATGAGAAGATAATGTCATCCCAGGTATCGACTTAGTCTCAGAAAATCTTAATATAACGAGATTGTAAATCGTACTTTCAACTGTAGTAATGGATAACTGGCAATAAAATTTATTGGTACGAGGAAAAAAGCTGAATTTTTAGGAATGAAAGATAATTTAAGGACTGTGGGAAACTTTTAGTCAGGAAAATATAACTGAATTTTAATGAAAATTGTGAAAATAAAAGAAACATTAGAATTTTTAATTCTGCTCAGCACTCTAAAAAAAAAGCACTGTAATTTTACAGCAAAATGTGTCTGCGTTTTGGGCGCCAGTACAATATGCTGTAAGTTTTACAGCATATTCGTAAAACTTTTACAGTTCTTTTTACTGTAATTTTTACAGCCCTTTTTACTGTAATTTTTTCAGCACTTTTCACTGTAATTTTTACAGCCCTTTTTACTGTAATTTTTACAGCGCTTTTCACTGTAATTTTTGCAGCACTTTTTATTGTTATTTTTACAGCATATTTTACTATGCATTTTGCTGCATATTCTACAAAACCTATTGCAATAGCTATTTACACCTATCAGCATGTTTTGTAAAGTTAATAGTATTTAAATAAATCAATTTTGAATGCACAATAGCTAATTTCCTAATTATGGGTAAACTATTATTTAGCAATTTTTTATACAATTTACAAAGCACAAAAACTTATGTTATATTGCAGAAGATGTCATTTTTCAGAACATTTTGTGATCAATAATTTAACTTTCAATACCCAACGAGACTGCTTACCTTTCTTACCTCGCAATCGTAACTTTAACAGAAGTTTGAATTTTTTTATTACATATTTTTTTTAAATAATTAAGAAATAACATTTATATTGAATACGATAAAAAGCTAAGCATAAAATTGATTTTTGATACATCTGTGATCATACAGATTTAGGATAAAAAGAAACCTTACAAAACACTCCATTTTGCTAAAAATACCAAAGTGGAATTAGTTAATGATATAGTATTTTAATTATACTGTAAAGACCATAAAAGTTTTCTTTTTGATATTGTTTTAAGTAATTGATTTTTTTCCATTATAATAAAAGCAAATAAAGAGTCTGAGGGAAAAAAAAGCAATATAGTTGACAATACACAAATAATTGTAAAGAATTTTTTTATTTACATTTTAATAATTATAGCCATTTAAAGTTAGATAAATTATTTAAAAGTGACAAAAACACGTGGTTGGATTCCATCCTTGGCATATTTTTAGATTTCTTTCCCCGCGAGGGATTAAAGTTGAACAAGCACCTGAAAAAAAAAATAGAAACCAGACACATGAATAACTAATTTGAAATTTCAAGATCTGATTATTTCAGAGGAAAAGTTGTTTTATAGTTCAATAAAATAATTAGAATTTTTATTATTTCATATAATTGATTGAATTTCCCTAAAATATGCTTCTTTTAATAGTCAACAAGTGGTTGCTACATTCATGAAATCACAATCATTTTGATGATTAAAATTATTTCAAGGGATTTTAGCAATTTCATGATAAGATTATTTGGTAATGAAGGTCTCACTTCTTATGAAGATGATAAAATCTGTACTTCAATTAAATCATTTTGATGTTTTCTATCTCGAAAAACTAATTTGTAATTGATTTAATTAAAAGAGAATATAGAATTTTTTTATCAGGATTCATTTATCTTATAGAAAATTATATCCTCTGAGAAGCAAATCATAACATTTCCGATGGGAACTGAATTACAAATTTTTAGAAATAAAGTGCGAAATATGAACTTTATGCCTACATTTTAAAGATAGCTTATAAAAGCCGACTTTAAGTTAAAAAAAATTAATTTTGTAGAGAATATGGAAACATTTATTTTGCATACATATATACACAATTTAAAAATATTTCCATCGAAAATAAACAGAAAAATTAAAATGCTATAATGTGTCAAAATAACAATAATTTATGAAATAACATTTTATAAAACATTTGCTTAAAACTGAATTTCTTTAACTCGTAAATAATTACCTCAAAAGTGAAATCTAAGTTGTCTAGAGTGAGATCAAAGTTGTATTTCCCTCTAAGAAAACCTTAATTTCAATAAGAAATCACATAAAATAGGGCAAAATTTGGAAATATAAAAAAAATTGCTGTTCATTAACTCTGCATATTTACAGCATTATATACGTACTTAAAGATAAATAAAGGAGAATACAATTGAAGTTGTATAAAAAAATTAAATTTAACTAAAATAATTTATTTAGATTTTCTTAGAATTTTATATATTCATATGATTTATTTTAAACAGAATGTTAGCAGAGTAAACAGTATTTGAAGAGGTCAAATAAATGTAACAACAAAGTTTTGATTTTGAGTTAAAACATTTCAAACCTCATGAAATATATAAATAATTCATACCACACATGGTGTGCAAGGTAAGTCTATAATATTTACTGCATCCTGAGAAGATGTGGAAATCTAAAACCAATAAAAAAATTCCTGATTAATTTATTTATGATTAATTTTTATATTCATTTCTAAATTTCTTATTTATAATTTACTAAGCAGTAATTTTTTAAATAATTTTTTGAATACTTTATTGCAATATTTCTAAATATTTTTTCAAGTCTTCTCCAAAATATGCAGATAGAAGAACAATACGCGCTCCAACATCCTCTTTTCCATCCAATTCCTCAATGGTTGAAGATTGTATTTTACAATCTCCAGGAGAAAAGTTTTTAAGAAATTAACAAATCTTTTAATTTTGTTAACTGATGCAAACTTAAGTTTAATTTAAATAAACTTTCATTTAAATCTACAGCAGTTAAACACTTAATATGGTCCAAAATGATTTGCTTTAAAAATAAGCTAGGCCATCTTTCTTTTAATGTGGAAATATCACTAGATGTGTTAATTTTTTCTTTGAAATGAAAAAGTCTCAAATTAATTTTACAACCTCTTCAATTATAACATCAAAAAACACACTGCATGTTGGCTTCTTGTCGGACATCACAATGAAGGAAAAATAGAAAACTTAAAAAATGTTCCGTGCTTACAAAAACTCTCTCTCTATTCCCAATACCTATTCCAGCTTTCAAATATGGCTGAAGTTGATATGAAGAGGCTTTACTCAAAATTGTCTTACTACTAAAAGTTATTTGTGATTATTCTATTTTTAAAACTTCCTTTACAAATCAAACACTTTTTTCATACATGAATTCTTATTTTCCCAAAACATAGATATATTTAGAAATTTTTTTAAAAAGTGTGACTATATTGGAAGGTAGTTTTTGTTTTCTCTCCTAATTGTAAGTGGACAAAATCTTTTTTCTCTTCAGTTCCCTGTAGAATTAAGAACTACTGGTTCTACACTGACTTTAAAATTACGCAATTCCTCACTGGACATGGACAATTTAATAGCTGCTTTCCACATTAAAAACAGTGAGGTGTGCATGTGCAACTCTGGGAGTGACAACCCTTCTCACATTCTTCTTGAATGCCTTTGCAAAGACTTAAATAACAGGTGGTTCCCGATTATGGTGGACCTAGTAAACAAAGATAATTTTGAATTTTTTTTAAAATTTATTCATGCTGTTATCTAACTCTCTTTTTTATTTATATATCTCTTTTTTTCTCTCTGCCTTCTTTTATTATTATTTTTTTCATCTCATGATTTATTTGGATTTGTTTTGTAGTACATTTATTGTACCTTCGGGCCTTGTGTGGTATTCCTTGGTGCACAGGGAGATATTTTTGTTTTTCAAAATAAAAAAAATAAGTAAAATAAAAAAAATTGGAAGGTAGTTTTTATAATGTGCACAGTAGTATTAGAAAAATCTTGAGCACAATATATTTTAAATATGTTAAGCAAGAACATATTACAAAGTTTTCACTCATGTATTTGTTTCTTAATTATAATTTTAAATTAGCTTTTCTTTTTATTAATTTCAGATTTCTATATTAATATGTAAGTAAATCATAAATAGCACTACAAATTTTGCAATTTTTAATAAAATAAAGTAAAATTTGCAGTAATATAATTTTTCACAAAAAATGTGTTACCTGAAATTTGTATTATAAATATCAAACAACTAGCAAAATTTCCCAAACAGGCTAATAATTAATGTTCTAATTAGTAATATAAATTTAAAAAATTAATCATGGTTATAAAATAATAAACTTAACATTTTCTAAATAAATGACCTTAATTCGAATAGTACTTCCTAATATGTATTTAAAAAAGGAATATTTCTTTATATATTTGTTGTAAAATGATTATTTTAAAAAATAAATATTTTAAAAAAGCATTACATTTTATCATTGAAATGCATTTTTACATTTCATGCAAATTCTAAACATGAGACCATTTATTCTAATAAATATCATTATTTGTAATATTATTTTATTGAAAGAATTTACAAACATTTATGCCTAAAAATTATTATTTTAATGCATGTTACAAAATGAAATTGAATTAATGATCATAATTAGAATGCAATTTAACGATCTGTATTGAAAAATAAACATTTTTTAATAAAATTCTAATCAAAAAAATTATTTAGAAAATATAAAAAAATAATGTTATATTTAATTATATACAATAAATTTATATCATTTTACAATGAAAGAAAAATCAGGAATTTTCAACAGCGAAATAAAATAGAAATTCCGCTTATATATTTAATAACATATATCTAAAAATATAGCAATAGATGATTATTCAATTTTAATTTCGAAAGAAATATAGCTACGCAATTTTTATGATAATTGAAGCACTTAAATGCAATTCTAATTTCGTCGAAAATGTGATAATTAAAAAACTAATCAATTATTTTATCAAACTACAATAAAATATTTTAAATATTAATAAAAAGTAATTAAAAAAATATCAACACTGAATTAATACAAGTGAATATGTTCGTTTCTAAATTCAGCTTAGAATTTTTTGAAATGTTGTCAAATTTATAAAAATTTATATACATCAAAGTTAGCTAACACAACTTGCATAATAAACAATAAGAAAAGTATACGTTACCATACATTTGGTGATTAAATTTCAATAGAAATTCAACTAAAGGAACAATTATTCTCAAAATATCACCAACTTCACCAAACGAAAACAAGGGCAAATATATGGCGAAATTAATTTGATTCATTTGTCACAGGAACAGAATAAACTTCTATCTCGCTAATTCAATGCGCATGCCCAATAGCAAACGATTTTCTGCGGCTGAATTTTACAGTAAAATTTACTGTAATCATTAGTGTTCCTATGACAGCTATTTAAAAAACAGTGATTTTTACTGTATTTCTTCCGTTTTTTTTTACAGTGTGAGCGATATAAAAATTGTAATATGTTTAATAGTTTGTGCCATTATAGTGAATACTTTAACGAAATTGTTATGAGATTAAATTCTACAATTATTATTGCAAATTATTCTGTTAGCCTATTTGTTAAAGTACTTTTAGAGTTTAATGTTATAAGTATTACACAAAGCGATATGTTATCAAAAATTATTATTATGACAAAGCATTCTTTTCTCAGTCAAATAATTGGTTGAGAAGAGTGATTATTGGAAAAACAATTATATTCAAGAGAAACGCCAAAACACCGTTAGAGTGGTTTCCATTTTGACAGCGGAGGCTGTATTCATTGAGTATATTACGGATTGAAGTAACAGGATTTTGTGTGTAGGAATGTTAGTCATAAGAGAAATACCGTAGTTTTTGATTGAACCATTCATGGTAAAGTATATCTTTACCATGAGAGTTCAATCAAAATTACGGTATTAAATGTAATGTCTTTCCAGTGCTTTCTTCAACCGACATAAGGCAGAGGTAATCTAGTTCAATATTTCTGCTCCTTTGCGTATTTTTTCTCATTTTATTGGTTATGTTTTGCAATAAGATTCTTAAGTAACATATTCTACTTCTTCTTCTTCTTCTTAGAAGAAGAAGAAGAGGAACATATTCTACGTCTAGTGAGTATATTACTTAAAAATCTTATAACTAACATAACTAGTCAAGCTCATTAACCCACGACCTATTCGGAGTTAAATCAGAAAGGTGCGTCTTTAGCTTAAACCAGAGCACCACGAAGGTGAAAGTACATCTTTGCTTTAAGCCGCCTCCGATAGATGGCACCACCAGTCCCCACTGCTCTGTCATCCGGTGTAAGCGGGCGAGTGGAATCCTTACTTATTATTTTTGAGCAGGTGTATAGAACCTGCTTTATAAGCGAGTTCAACTCCTGAATATTTTAATTGACAAGATTTTTATGCTTATACTCAGATGTCAGAGCTTTGGATGTCACGACCAAATGAGTGCGTTTTCTAATTTTTAGTGCAGGTAGCAGCATTATAAAATAACTTCTTACTCGAATCTTAAATAGTTTCTGATATCTAAACCATAACATGTGCAGCTATTATTATTACATAGCTAGGCTAGGGGCGCTGTTTACGATGTCATCAACACCGTGATAGGTGATGTCATCAACAAAGTAAAGCAATTTGGCTTATCAAGTGACTGCTGTTATTATGATCAGATCAGCTGATATCAAAAATTAAGGAATAGAGAAGAGTACTAAAGGGTTAATGAATTTAAATGAGGCAATTTTCACTGTGCATGCAAAAGGTAAATATAAATGAAACGGTGTTAAATAAAATGAAGATTGAAATAAATAATTCTATTATGTATTAAATCCTTAAAATAGCATCTAATAACTAATATTTAGAAGCAAAAATATAGAACACTTCAAATGAAAAGCATAATTGTAATTCGCTTAAAGATGTAGATTAATGAAGCTATCAATTTAGAGCATTTATCAACTTCGATAATATGTTTATGTATCTCGTGTTTTATCATTTGTTTTTCAGATAAGCTTTGAACGGTTTCCTCTTTTAGTCGGAGTATCGGTTTCAAAAAGGAAGGAAGATAAGACTAACATTTTGAAGTGTAACTCCATTCGTCTGCAAAGGATAATTAATTTTCATTCGGAAAGAAAATTTTAGAATTTACACAAGGTGCCAACTTTATGATTATTGTTACTTCGTAGTTCAGTGCATTGAGTTTAATGATTGCTTTTCATTTTTTTTCAAAAAAAATAATAATAATAATAAATTATAAATATGTATGAAACTTTTGGTGAAGATTTTGTCATCAAATGGAAAATACAGAATTCCCGTGCATGCTCAAAACAAAATGGCTTTACGTTATTAAAGAGCCCTCCAGTAACTTCTAAATCCCTGTTTCACTCAGAATGGACTTTGATGTTATGCCTTGGAGGCGATTATGCAAGTTCTGAGGAACACGCAGCTTGTTATCTGAATAGATGCTTCCCCCGTCATCCAACAGAAATAGAAATCTACTGTAATCTGTCCGTGAACGGTCACCAAATATCCGGCCAACATACATTCAAACCATTTACCGCATGGAAAAAATCTGATTTTCCAATAGTCAACTCAAAATTAGATCATGACGACCTTCTTGAAGTTGAGTGTCGCATGAGTAGAGCCACCCTCGCCCAGATACTGACCCTCCATTGAACGAAAGCACATCGAATTGCTATGAGCAGTATTGCATTCAGAGCCGAATTTTAGAAGAAAAAGCATCTTTTGATTTCTCCATTACAGATGCTGATCTTAAAACTCTAGAAAAGAAGCAACTTCCGAAGATAAAACTCTTTACTGGCGAATGGGAGTTATCTCCGACTCTGCAGCTAAAGAACACAGAAGATGAGACAATTTACTTAGAAGCAGATTTTTCAATAGAGAAATGTAATCTAGCAGAAGTAAGCGGAAAGTCAATTTTTGCTTCTGTTTTTATACATATTTTAAATTCTCTTGGAAAGTTATCCAACACCACGGAGTTCAGACATGTATTTGGTGATGAAGTCAACAGTAACTGGAATTTCACCCATCAACTAAGAAAAAGAAACATTAATTCCAACCATAACTCTGAGTATTTACGTCTTGAAATTTCGGTCTCTAAGGGTGAACTTCTCTCTGATGTGGACTATTGCCCTGAGTATTTAGCATCGAGAGATTCTCCAGTCAGTTTCTCAAAGGAAATTTTACGCTTTTACGAAGAAAAAAGTTTTGCGATGTCTCTCTGCGCACAGAGGACAAATCATTCGAATGCCATAAGGTCGTTTTATGTGCCATTTCTCCTGTTTTTGCCAATTTGCTTGCTGAAGGGACGAAAAGAAGTAATCCCTGCATCATCCAGATAAAAGACATGGACTCGCAGACAGTTGACCAGGTTATCAACTTCATTTACACCGGCAAAGTGCGAGAGTTGGATTTCGAAACAGCCAAGAGTTTGTTCCTGGCTGCAGTTGCCTATCAGATATACTCCCTGAAACTCATCTGCTGTGATTTTCTCAAGAAGAATTTGAATCACGAAAACGTCTGCGAAGTTTTGTGCTTTGCAAAGGAATACAATGAAAACAGTTTGAAGTTCTCGGCTGTTGGTTACATTGGGAATCATAGAAATGAAATTTTACGCTCTCCACAGTGGAAAGATTTGGAAAATAAGGATATACATTTAGCTTTTGAAACGATAAATAGTTTTATTCATATCCAAAAATAAATTGGAGGTAATTATTTCGAAAATTTTTTATTTTCAGTTTTTATAATTTTTGTGCAATTATTTGAATTTTTATTTGAAGTTAGGGAAATGATTAATTTTAGCAGATAGAAAAATTTTTGATTTTTTTTTTAATATTGAATACTAAGCATATGTTTGTACTTTGTTTCTACTACTTTATTACTTTAATTATAAAATTAATTTTACTTTTATGAAATGCTTCACCAATTATTGTCTTTGTTTTTTCAAAATCTTCTGAGATAATTTTACTTTTGTGAAATACAGTATATTTTGTTTATAAATTTATGAGTCGGATAGTAGTTACTCATGCTAGTTATAAAATCCTATATATATATATATATATATATATATATATATATCTATGTTATAATATATATAGTATATTATAGTATACTATAATATACTATACTATAGTAGAATACACATGTGTATATATTATAAGTTCATTTTTATTATCAACAACATAAATTAACTTACTAGATCTACCATTTGAAATATGTAAAAACACAGATATTTAGGAGATTTAATAAATATTTATTATAAAAACCACTTTGCATTTTTATACAAATCTCTTAATATTATTATTTTTTCTTGAATAAAAATATGGAAATATATTTTAAGGTATATTTTTAAGCATTAATTTCATGTATTAATTTTTTTGTTTTCACTCTTTAAGAAAAAATTATACACACATATTATTTATGTATAATAATTCAATGAATTTTCCTTTTTGTTTGATTACAATTAAAAAATTAATTATTTTTTGATGTAACAAAATGATTTAGAGCGCTTAAATACGTTACATTACTTATTTTAAAAATATTTGCAAAATTTAAAAAATTTAATTCATTTGCGACAAACATGTTATTTTAGTGTAAAAAAGTGAAAAAATATTTTTGCTTATCAAACCTTTACTGTATCAAAAAAAAATTTTGAAAAATAAAATTATAAAAATATTGTTGATATTCAAATTTTGTTTTTAAAATTAAAAAACAGGCTAGAACACACAAATCACGAACAGTTGGATACTTTACTTTAAGGAAAATTGTTCAAACATTGTATTGTTAACATGGTACACGTAAGAACGTCTAATCGACTCTGTATGAAGGAGTAACGATTGAAAAACGTGAAAAATATCCATAAAAAATTCCGAAATCCTTTCTGCTTACTTAGTTTCCTTTTTACTTATATTTTTATTATTTAATTAATGTCTTTTGATTCCGAGAAAATATGTTATCAATTTTCAATATTTATTCCAGTATTAAAAATTTCTGATAGTATTGAGTCACAATTTAAAAAAAAGTTTTAAATTGAATCATAATTTAAAAATAAGTAAGACATCTCATAAGCATTATATGTGCATGCAAAGATTTTTACCTTCTAAAATTTTATTTAAAAATTAAACATTTGGAAATATTTTTACAATGATAAGTGTACAAACTTTAAGAATTTTTAAAATCTTCCGGAACTTTTTAACAAAGCCTGAATCATTGACTTAGTAATGCTAATTGTTTTGTATTTTTTATAAAATGTGTAATGGAAAAATGTTTCAGTAGACAATTGAATACAATTAAAAAGAATTAATCTTTTATTTAAACAAAATATTTAATTTAAAAAATACATTATATCACTTGCGTGGAAGACTGGAAACCTTTCGAAGATCCCACCCACGAGAGACTTACGTATATATAGGAGGCAAAATCCCACCCCGGGAGACTTACGTATATGTAGGAGGCAAAATCCCACCCCCGGGAGACTTACGTATATGTAGGTGGCAAAATCCCACCCCCGAGAGACTTACGTATATGTAGGAGGCAAAATCCCATCCCCGGGAGACATATGTATATGTAGGAGGCAAAATCCCACCCCCGGGAGACTTACGTATATGTATCAGGCAAAATCCCACCCCGGGAGACTTACGTATATGTAGGAGGCAAAATCCCACCCCCGGGAGACTTACGTATATGTAGGAGGCAAAATCCCACCCCCAGGAGACTTACGTATATGTAGGTGGCAAAATCCCACCCCCGAGAGACTTACGTATATGTAGGAGGCAAAATCCCACCCCCGGGAGACTTACGTATATGTAGGAGGCAAAATCCCACCCCCGGGAGACTTACGTATATGTAGGAGGCAAAATCCCACCCCCGTGAGACTTACGTATATGTAGGAGGCAAAATCCCACCCCGAGAAACTTACGTATATATAGGAGGCAAAATCCCACCCCCGAGAAACTTACGTATATGTAGGAGGCAAAATCCCACCCCTGGGAGACTTACGTATATGTAGGAGGCAAAATCCCACCCCCGAGAGACTTACGTATATGTAGCAGGCAAAATCCCACCCCCGGGAGACTTACGTATATGTAGGAGGCAAAATCCCACCCCCGAGAGACTTACGTATATGTAGGAGGCAAAATCAAACCCCGGAGAGACTTACGTATATGTAGGAGGCAAAATAAATATCTATCTCAATACTTTAGATTATATTTTATTGGCTTACAAACGGTAGTAAGGCCGCCCAACTTGTCTATTGGTCAGCGTGCCTGACTACGGATAAGGAGGTCCTGGGTTCGGATCCCGGTTCGGGCATGGGTGTACTTTCTCTATCTATCCTGTCTTTGTCCTTCTCTTGTATAAATGAAGTGTGAATGGTTGCCTACCCTATAAACGGGTTTCCATGGCATGTGTGTACTGAAGAAGTCAGACTCCACAACAAAATAGGGTTCAGTTGGAAAAGTGGAGCAGTGCACCTCTTGAACACGACAATGAATGAATGAATGAACGGTAGTAAAAGAGATTTGTTTAATATTTCCGGCCATTATATATATATATATATATATATATATAATGACACTTTACAAATGATTACCAAATATATGTTATTGAATTTAACTATTGTTCTATTTATTAGGTTATTGTTGTTTTTCAACAGCTATTTCAGATTTTATATTTTTTCCAATATATTGTTGTAAGTTGTGTTCAATTAATTTTCTGAAATGTGTAAGTCTGATATATCCCCTCCCCAAGAGATTTTTTTGCCAAATCTGCTTTCCTTTGTTTCGATTATCGTTTTACCAATTTGATATTTCGTTGTTTTTGGAATTCTTTGCTGTCAGGTTTGGTTTTTTTTTCTCGTGTTTTACTCCGTTTTTGCTTCATACATATGATTTTTTTTTAAGTGGCAACAGCACTTGAATTAATTGGCGAAATAAAATGTCGCCATTGGGAGGGTGAGCGTTGCACCCTACTTGTTCCTTTCTGAAAATTTCTTATAAATACTTTCAGACGTAGGAAAAAAATGGAAAGAAATATTCAAAATCGCAATACTCGAACTCCAAAACTGCAATAGTTTTTTTCTCCAACGTTGAGTGATGTAACTCACTCAATGCTGGAAACAAAAAAAATTAAAATCATTTTGCGCACTATATATTTCTTTTCAAATATGTTTTTGAAAATAATAGAAAATACTAAATGTTGCAAAAAATGTGTGATGAAATTAATGAAAAAAATAGCAGTTTAATTTATATATCAACTAAAAAAAGTAAAAAAAATTGCAGGAAATTAAACATAATGAGAAGCCTTCAAAATCGAATTCCTCTCCATCCGCATTAAGATTCCGCAAATCCCTGCTGTAATTAGTTCAGGTCTCAATATGTAACTTCTTGATATATTATCCCTTTATCTGGGTGTACAGCCATATTTATATGCGGATATCAGCACATATGAATATTATGTCGGCCTCTTACATCCTTTTCTACATTTCAAGAAATTTTGGAGCATCAACCAAGCAAGTGAGCCCCACACTTGGTCTCAGATCCAGAGTTATCATTTAACGCGTGGAGAACATTGCCACCAAAAGCTGTTTACCATTATCTTTGGTAAGATTTTAACTCACTACGACTCAGTATTGAATGTTCTAATAAACCAGGCCACAACGGCCTCTAAACTGAGAGTATATTTTTATTAGTTAATATAACAATTCACTGTCTTATTTGTTTTTTCCTCATTATTTATATAAATATGATATGAATAATTAGGAAACTAATTGCAAACAAACGGAAATAATTCTTGAATTAACATTCATTGCGGGAAAAGCATTTTACTAAGTGCATATTTAATAACATCTAATTTCATATGCACTAAAAAATTAAAAGAAATATTTTGACTCTTTCGTAGACGTTTCAGCATGTTAGGAAAATAACTGATATTAGAAATAATCTCACGCATTTAATTACAAATGGGAAACAAACGGAAAAAATTCTTAAATTAACCTTCATTGCAGCAAAGGCAGTTATTAAGTGCATATACAATAACATCTAATTTCATATGCACTAAAAAATTAAAAGAAATATTTTGACTCTTTCGTAGAGGTTTTAGCATTTTAGGAAAATAATTGATATGAGAAATAATCTCACGCATTTAATTACAAATGGGGAAACAAACGGAAATAATTCTTGAATTAAAATTCATTGCAGGAAAGCAGTTATTAAGTATATATATAATGACATCTAATTTCATATGCACTAAAAAATTAAAAAAATACTTTGACTCCTTCGTAGACTTTTGTAACATTTTAGGAAAATAACTGATATTGTGTGAATAATTTTACGCATTTAATTATATAATAAGCTCAAACTACACTAAGATTTTAGATATTTTCAAGACATTTATAACATATATAAGGAGAGTGTTTGGCGTATATTTATAATCTAACATTTGAAGAGATTTTAAATGTACTTATATACACTTTTTTTGCCATATATTTTAAATTTTTTAGTTTAATCAGTATTGAAAATTCGCAAAGATGGCGCCACTAGATATTGTTAAATTATTACTCAAATTTTATAATTTAAGAGCTCAGCAATATCATCATTCAGTTTAATTTTTATGAAACAATTAGCAATAATTTCTCCTAATTTAATTCTGTAAATTTAGGATAGTTATATTACGTATTTTTTTGTGAGAATTGAGATGAAATGCGAATTTTACAGAGCAATGATATACTGTAAAATTTATTAATAACGTTCTAACTCTTCTTTTTTTACCTTATGAGCTCTTGTATTTTAATGATAAATATGAGAAATTCGATGGAAATATAGATTTAATATTAACAAAATGAGTTTCATCTCTCTTTTCGTATTTTATTAAATATATGAGGGAACAAACCATTAAATATTTCTGAATCTGCAAAAATATTAGGATAAACATAACTTAATACTTAAAAATAAAATTTAAATATATTATGATTTATATACAATTTATTTTTATAACAATACATTTGACGATACATGTAAATACATTTCGATAGGATTTCTAGGCGATTTTAACTGCACTCGAATCTTGTATCTCCAACATTAATTTGTCAGAAGTGTTTTTATTTATTGCAGTGCTGCCATCTGCAGTGCTAAACTACAACTAAACAGTAAACATGTTTTGCTAATATTTTTATTGAAAAACTAAGTTTTGAAATTTATTTATTTATTTTTTTTCAATAAATTTTCTAGAAATTTTTTTCAGTATATATTTTTTGGCATCATCAAACTTGGTGTTATTGATTCCATGACAACACGTATCAGTTTTTTACCTTTAACAATTGATCCACGTATATGCATGTTCGCGAGCTTTTCTTTAATGAAGGTTAAATATCAGTATACATGAACAAACCAGGTTGAATTGAATAACATATTAATTAAATTAGTTTAAAAGAGAAAATTTGGAACTTTCAAATCACAGAAGTAAAAACTTCACATTTTATGTGTGTAAAGGGCAGCCGACCGATGGTTGAGTGGTTACGTTCATGACTCCTGAGCTGTGGGTCCCGGGTACGAATCCCGGTTCTTTCTTTCTCTGTTTTCTCTGTGTTTCTCTATCCTTTCTTCTGTGATGTTGTATGAATGAGGCCCACCCTATAAACAGGTATGTGGTGGTATGGCGCGGGTAACGCTACTCGCATCCGTGACTTGGTTCACAGGTGCCCGCTGGGTAACGATAGCAGTTTCTGGCCTTGTTGTGGCATAGGGTTCGTCACCCAATTGTGCCCGCTATTGGAATAAAAAATGTTTGTAAAGGGCTGCAGATTTTGTAAAAATTAAATATACTAACTGCCTGATGTCATTTCTATAGATTTGCAAATATAGCAATTACTTTATTTTTTTAAAGAAAAGAATAAATTTTTCTGACTATTTTTAGGATTATAGATTTATTAGCTTTGGGGCATCCTGGATATTTGAAAAGTATTAAATTATATAAAAATATTTTAATCAAAAGTATTTTATTCTGGTTTTACACATTTATGGGAAGTATTTTCTTAATATTTAATTAAGTAGTAGAATGCATATATATTAGCAATATTTGTATGACATGAAGACTGTAAAATGTCTCATAATTGTGAGCAGAAGTTAAGTGACGGAGTCAATGCCTGAGCCAGCATCTCACAATCTCTATGGTTAGTGAGAAACGTTTGTCCCCTAAGAAACTTTAACATTGAGATCCTGGCGTTTTATTCGCTATCTTACAGTTTCGACTGTGACATCTTCCTTCGAAACGTTTTAAAAAGCAAATTATGATTAACTATGTTAAAAATTTATATGAAAAAAATTTTGAAAGATATATAAATCAAAGCACTTATTGTAATTCTATTTGCACGTTGCAAATTAACACTATTTACATTTTAAAATTTTTTCTTACTATTTCATTCTTTTTTGAGAATTTGTACATTGAAACTATTTATGAATTTATTTCAAAATTTTCGCTTAGGAGCATTTTATATTGTTAGCAGTGATTTAAAAATTATTAATATATCTCATAAAAAAGTATTTGATCAGAAAAAAATGAAACATACTTTTCTTTAAATTTCAGAAGTAATATTTCTTAGCATGAAAAACAACATACTTCAAAAAACAGGCGAATTAAAGTTACACACATATTTCATTTAGCATATTTGCAGTGAAATGTCTACATACATATATATATGTATGGGGGAATTTAAAGTTATTATAATAAATTAATATGCACTTCAATATATTAACAAACGTCATTTATACATGAGCAAAACCATTTCTAATAATTTTTAGTTAAAATTTTTGCATTATATCTTAATGTTATAATAATAAAATAGTTAGAAAATAGAAAACTATGATCACTAGTTTATATTAGTATGATACTAATCATTAAATTTGCTAATGTTAGATATTCTTAAATCAAGTTTATTTTCTATAAATTATAATTTTCTCAGAGAAATGTGTGTGTAATTTTCTACTGTGAGACATTTTTAAATGTGCTTTGAATGAAAGTTGATAAAACATATGTTTGTGTAAAAATGCATCGAATATATTGGGGAACATATATGAATACATTTAATTTATTATTAAATGTTTCTTCTTCATGTATGTCTTCCTATGAAACTTTTTAAAAATTTATTTTATTAAATAATTTTTGTAGATTGTTACGTTATTTATTCTTAAATGTTTATTTAGAAAATTAATGATTGTAAGAAAACTTTACAATTAAAATTTGAAATCAAAAGCTTGAGTATCATTTACTGTACAAAGTAATATTTTTAATCAATGTGCATTTATGTTTTCAATTTATAAACTGCTTCCATTTTAAAACTCAATTTAAATCAGCAAATATTTTTGAGTAAAAGTTTATGATTGTAATTTCTCAATAATTCTTTTTAAAAGTCTCAATAATTCTTTTTAAAAGGGTGATCTTTTTAAAAGTGACAGTGTTTGGAGCGCCCTGTAGCGCGATCTAATATAGCCGAAATGACGCTAAACTTGGTATTTAGACTAGTCAAAACACGTAAAAAAGATTCCGTGAAAACAAAATTTAGTTCCAAAATTTGCCGCTAGGGTATTTTGTGGCGCATTACAATGTATAAAATGTGAGAAAAGGAAAATTCTAATACATACAATCGTGAGTTAAATTATTAATGTTTGTTTACTGAATTAACTTCCCCGGTGAGGAATTGGACCAGATTCCATGTGAGGACCGTTTTCAGAATTAACATTTTGCATTCTGCATACGACGTTCCCCACAGCCGAACGTAACATGTCACGAGGAATATTCCGCACTGTCTTTGTTATGTTGTCCTTTAGAATAGACAAATTTGATTCTCCACCAATATAAACGCACGTTCCGGTAACGTGAGAGGCATGGCCACTGGAGCTCGTTTACTTCAGCTGAGATTATTTGTCTGAGCTGTCTACTACTTGCTTTTATAGCCCCTATTACTGGCACTGTCATCGAGCAACATTTGCATTTTGCTTTGATACCCGTGTCTTATGCTAATTATCGTTATTGTAAACTACAGCAGAGCCACAGAATGCCATAGCGGTGACTTTTGAACTAAAACTTATTTTACGGAATTTTTTTCCATGTCTTGATTAGTCTAAATACCAAGTTGGTGTCATTTCGGCTATTAGATCGCGCTAAAGGACGCTCCAAACACTGTCACTTTTAAAAAATCACCCAGTATTTTCTTAACTAAAGCCGATTTAAGAATGCAATGAAGAAGGATTTTGAAATGAAAGAATGCTATTTAGGAACAACTGTCTATAAATATTGGGGTAGTGAATACATTGATTTCAATTTTACTGTATAATTTTGTTAATTTCAATCTTTTTTGAAGTGATTGAAACTTTATCTCAGCAGTAGATTTGTTTGTTGGTAATGTTGAGACTATAGATTTCCTAGGTACTGACACAACTGTGAGATTAACAACTAATTCAAATAAATCATGAAAAGTGTTCAAAATAGATAAATCATGTTTAGACATGTCTTTTTCTTGGCAGGCGACAATTCCAATAGTTTCCAAGTATCCGAAGCAACGTACATTTTTATTGATAGTATCTTCTTGAATGAATGTGTTGAGATAATTTACAGTAGCTACTTTGGAAGCTGTTTGTGCATGATCGAGGACCACTCAGAACCCACCCAAAATGTGACGGAAGCTGTTAGTGCATGATCGAGGTCCACTCAGAACCCACCCAAAATGTGACGGAAGCTGTTTGTGCATGATCGAGGTCCACCCAGAACCCACCCAAAATGTGACGGAAGCTGTTTGTGCATGATCGAAGTCCACCAAGAACCCACCCAAAATGTGACGGAAGCTGTTTGTGCATGATCGAGGCCCACTCAGAACCCACCCAAAATGTGACGGAAGATGTTTGTGCATGATCGAGGTCCACCCAGAACCCACCCAAAATGTTACGGAAGATGTTTGTGCATGATCGAGGTCCACTCAGAACCAACCTAAAATGTGACGGAAGATGTTTGTGCATGATCGAGGTCCACTCAGAACCCCCTAAAATGTGACGGAAGATGTTTGTGCATGATCGAGGTCCACCCAGCACCCACCCAAAATGTGACGGAACCATTGCTTCGGATTCTGACAGCATAACTGGAACTTCATGGTTCAATAATTGTCAGTAGAAATCAGCATCAATCAAAATTTGTATCACTTAATTGATAACGGTTGGAAAGTTTCTATATATACAAATTTCAGTTTGACATAAACTAGTCCTTCTGCTTTGTACTAGAGCTACTACAGCTAAATTTTGCTGTTCCATCATGAATGATATTAAATCAGTTACGACATTTCCCACTTCTTATTGTATGAATAGGTTAGAGTTCACATTTAAAACGGTTACTATAGATCTCATTTAAAATAATTAATAATGTTAAACCACATACTTACATGAGCTAAGTAGTGATTAAAGTCAAGTTAAAATGATGTTTACTGATACTGTGAACAAGTTTAAACACGTATGATGTTTATGTGATTAAAAACGATAAATAAGCTGACGAAGTTTGAAATAATACAAAGCTTTATACACAAGATTTAAATTGAGAAATAGATATTGATGAAAATAAATATAAATTCTTATAGGGTAATTTTAAAATAATCTGAAAAGTTCTTTTAAGTTAACCAATGACTTTGATTAGAATGCTCAGTTATCGACCTCGTCAATTAACATTGTTCATAATTACGAATCGATTATGTTTGGAGGTTTTTCGGTCACAAGACAAAGTAATAGAAACTAAGATTTTCAGAAATCTGAAATTGAAGAAAGACATTAAACTCCAATACGATTAAAATTTTATTTCTTAAATTAGGAAACAGTATATTCAACAGTTAAAGTACTTTTGAAACCTAAAATTTATTTTCATTAATGTTTCGACAAATTTTTAAAAATTGCCAAATAAATGTTGTACCAGAGCTTTTGCCCCTATTTAATGGAAAACATAAGCAGTTGTAAAGTTTTCGGAAGGCCGGAATATGGGCAAGTTATTTTTCACATAGCGCCAAAGAAAAAAAAAAAAAAAATCCAGAACACTCACCAATACTCAGCTTGTGTGTTAATATTTGTATGAATGATTTACATTTCTCTTTCATTGTTCATTTTAGTGTGTTATTGTTCAATTTGTGGAAGTACTGTTTTAACAACAGTTATTCTGAGAAAATAGCAGTTTCATCGCTTATTCTTGGATTATCGAAGCTGAGAAAGGAGTCTAAAATTGGGTAGCCTAGTAACATTTGGCGATATTTTGGGAAGTTGGCGACAAAGCATAAATCAACATTCTCAAAGTTTCGATTTGATGGCACCAATAGTTACCAAAGGCTCACTAGAAGAATATTCTGAAAACTTCCAGGGCCAATAACCAGAGATAAATATCAATATTAGCCATAGTGAGTTGAAAGTAAAGCGCCAATTCAGTACGAGTGACCCGAGTTATCAGCTGTGAAAGCTACTGTGTTCAATTTGTGTACTATGGAAACTGTGCATGTTTGTATTGCTTCAAGCTGAAGTCACTGTGGCTAAGTGAACTGTGAATAAAGGATTTACTTGAAAGACAAATAATCTGGGTTCTCTGGTACGAAGGTAAGTGCAACAATATTCATACCTAATTATAGGTTCCTTTTTAAGCTGCGTTCTCCAATGGTAAGTAAAAGAGAATAGTTACTGTGGCTAAGGGAACTGTGAATAAAGGATTTGCTTACAAGACAAATAATCTGGGTTCTCTGGTACGAAGGTAAATGCAACAATACTTATACCTAATTATAGGTTCCTTTTAAAGCTGCGTTCTCCAATGGTAAGTAAAAGAGAATAGTCACTGTGGCTAAGTGAACTGTGAATAAAGGATTTGCTTAAAAGACAAATAATCTGGGTTCTCTGGTACGAAGGTAAGTGCAACAATACTCATACCTAATTATAGGTTCCTTTTTAAGCTGCGTTCTCCAATGGTAAGTAAAAGAGAATAGTCACTGAGGCTAAGTGAACTGTGAATAAAGGATTTGCTTACAAGACAAATAATCTGGGTTCTCTGGTACGAAGGTAATTGCAACAATACTTATACCTAATTATAGGTTCCTTTTTAAGCTGCGTTCTCCAATGGTAAGTAAAAGAGAATAGTCACTGTGGCTAAGTGAACTGTGAATAAAAGATTTGCTTAAAAGACAAATAATCTGGGTTCTCTGGTACGAAGGTAAGTGCAACAATACTCATACCTAATTATAGGTTCCTTTTTAAGCTGCGTTCTCCAATGGTAAGTAATAGAGAATAGTCACTGTGGCTAAGTGAACTGTGAATAAAAGATTTGCTTACAAGACAAATAATCTGGGTTCTCTGGTACGAAGGTAAGTGCAACAATACTTATACCTAATTATAGGTTCCTTTTTAAGCTGCGTTCTCCAATGGTAAGTAAAAGAGTCTACAGATTAATACAATATAACTTTATTAAATATTTTTCTAATTCACATAGTATATACATATATAAGACAAATTCTGCAGACGAATTGGTCTTCTCTTGTTCATTGTAACATTCGCAAGTTTTGTGTATTCACCGTGAATAAATTCTGTTATCGTCCCACTGTATATTCTCGCTCTCATATCTATCCTGTAGTAGAAATCGGGGTTCAAGATTACTGAAATCTGATAAATATATAATGTGAAAGCTTCATGTGGCAAATGCATTGCATTCTTTCCCCAACTATATTCTGGAAGAGGTTCGTTATAAGGTTGAGATTTAAATTTGTTTGAGCGAGATTACTTTTGAAAAAGTGCTCGAAATTTAAAGCGATTCTAGGAGTTTAGCAGAGTTGAATTCTCAAAGGTTGTTCTAGAGTATGATTACCCTAGTTATCTAGGAATATCAGTAGAAGAATATTTATTTATCAAGTGTACAATTTAATGCATTGCACATAGAAAAAATAGAATCTATGCGTTAAGTTATAAAATAGTGCTTTCTTTTTTCATAATTTTAGCAAAATATTTGACACTTTTTTTTAACAAAATTTTGTGTGTCGATAATTTTGATAAATAGTCAAAACTTATCTCACATACTTTTGTAATAGAAAACTTTTGAAATTAAATTACTTTGATTTTTCAAACGTTTCCTACTGCTGAAACATACTCAACGCACTTATTCTCATCGGACATTCATAAAAACAATTTCATAAAGTAAAAGCTAATTCCATTGACTAATTCTGACTTTCCGCAAACTGACTTATAACGTACAAGTTGAGGAATTTCAATGTCTAAGTGATATATAGATAGTATGTAGCGTATACGGTTTGAAAGACTCACAATAATTCAGAAATGTTATGGATTATCTTTGTAACTCTTTTACTGGCTTCCGGCAATGTAGAAGATTAAATGAAAAAGAAATCGAAAACATTTTTGTTATTTTTATGCACCCTTTCAAATGCGCAAAGTATGGAGGGGAGGAAATGAAAAAGTGAGCAACCCCCTCTCAGGAATGAACTTGTCCTAAGTAGGAGCGTCAAAGTCCTTGGTATGTGCTGAATGTTGAACAACAGTATAATTTATAGATAAGATTTGGGTTAGATTTGTGGAATGAGCAATGCGACGTGTAGTCACATATAATGATTCTGACTACAAAATGTAATGAGAATGCTTCGGTGCGTGTAATTAAAACATTCATCGTACTGTCTGAATTTGTCGCCAAGTAATTTTAGTAACGAGTCTTCTAAAAAATTGGCTCAGCAATTCCCCGTTTAGTTTAGGGCAATCATAAATTTCAATTTTGATCCTAAGATTTTTGCAATGATCATTAAAGAAGCATTCTGATAAGGGGTTTTTTGCTTTAGCGATTACTTTTAAAATATGTAAGATCATACCGATTAGTTACTACATTTCGGTTTCCATTTACTTATGTGTAATCCCATCAAATGTTTTTCCTTAAAAGTATTTTGCCAAATGTTGATTAATTCATGATAATTTTCCAAATATGAAGGTTGGTTGGTTGGTTGGTTTGTCGCTCAATGGTCATTTTTTGCACACGAGGGTTAATTAGACCGGAATCTACGGTTTAAAGTGGATTCCGAACCACTACAAACATCCATGCCCAAGGTGGGATTCGAACTCACGAACTGTTGAACTGAAGGCAAGAGCGGTAACCATTCGGCTGCCAGCTCTGCTCCAAATATGAAGGAAAGAAACAGAGCAGTTAACTTATCTTCGGTGAAACGAAATCGATAAAAAATTTATTTTTAACTCATTTTTCAATATTTGAGTCATAAACTTAAAATTTGCATGTAAAAAATATATAATATGAGCTAAACTATGATGAAAAATATATAAATTGAGTATAGTTACTGAATTGAAACACTCATCTCCAAGTCGTAACATTTGGTGACATATTGTTTTCCGAAAATGGTTGACGGGATTACACTTAAATCATTTCCATTGTATCAACTTTACGTAAAAGAATATGACGCCCAATTAAGTAACTTTTCTTGTACACAAATAAACATGAAATATGGTTTTGCTGGATAATTTTCATATTGATTTTGCTTTCAATTCATGAAAAACTTCAATTAATTTAAATTACAATGGAACAGAAGCATTTACTCATTGTGAGGAAAAGTTTATTGCGATTGTGGCGCATCAAGGTTCTTCAAAATGAAGTTGCGCATTCTTAGGAGCTCAAAATGGAATCGAAACGATGTAAGTCTCTCTCGTCCCAACACCTCCTCCTCTTGAAACAAGATGTGTCAGCAGAGACGGTGCTTTTCACAATCCACCTCCGCAACGAACCTCAACTCTACGTCATACGACGGATTCGGTGGAATTTCGTAGCTCTGACTTGGCGACGCTCTCTTTCGACGGTCTTCTGATGACGTTGACGTCACCTTCTTCTTCGCCTAGTGAGAGGGTGCCGCTGGAACCTCTGGGCGCCGAGATGGCGCATTGCCTCTCTAACCTGGTGGCCTTGTTGTTGGGGAGGATGAAGAAGGACCTTCGTGGGGAGAGGCCGCTTCCTTCCGGAGCATCCGCCTCCGCTGCGCCTTCTCCAGGAAAAAGGATGCCGCCAGGGGCACCATGGGATTGTATTGTTCTTCCACGATGGAAGGCCGTCGTGCAGCGGGTTGATCGTCCGAGTCCGGCTTGTGCATAGCCAGCAGAGTCAGCCTCCTAGCACGCAAGCGTCGGATTTTGAGCAGCGCTGCCATGTCTCGTTCATCGTCGCTGACCAAGTTAGGGTTGTACTTCTGATGGAGCTGTAAGAAAAATTTTGAAGCTCTGAATGTGATTTTACTTTAAAAATTTGAACAACCGAATCAAAGAAAGTTAGATGTAAAATATTATACATGCCAATTTGTTTACTTATAAAAATTCATAATATATGGTGTTTAACTCGGTTATACATTGTGATCTTTTTTAAAGTGACCGTGTTTGGAGCACCCTGTAGCACGATCTAATAGCCGAAATAATGCCAAGCTTGGTATTTAGAGTAATCAAACATGGGGAAAAAATTCCGTGAAAAAAATATTTAGTTTCAAAAATCACCGCTAGGGCATTTTGTGGCGCTTTACAATGTATAAAATGTAAGAAAAAGAAAATACTAACACATATAATCACACTATTGAATTATTAATGTTTATTTACAACATTTACTTCCCCGTTCAGGAGTTAGACCACATTTCATGTGAGTACTGTTCTCAGAAATAACCCCGTGCATTCTGTGCACAACGTTCTCCACAGCCGTACCTAACATATCACGAGGAATATTCCGCACTGTCTTCGTTATGCTTTTCTTTAGAATAGACAAATTTTATACTCCACCAACATAAACACAGGTTCCGATAACGTGAGAGGCATGGCCACTGGAGCTCGTTTATTTCAGCTGAGATTATTTGTCGGATCTGTCTACTAATTGCTTTTATAGCCCCTATTACTGGCTCTGTCATTGCACAACATTTGCATTTTTCTATGAAACCTGTTTTTTTATGCTAATTCTTATTATTCTAAACTATAGCAGCGCCACAAAATATCCTAGAGGAAACTTTTGGAACTAAATGTTTTTACGGAATTTTTCCCCCATGTCTTGACTGGTCTAAATACCAAGTTTGGTGTCCTTTTGGCTATATTAGATCAGGCTACAGGGCACTCCAAACACTGTCACTTCGCCAAATAAAATAAGCATTTCTTTTTACCGCAATTCAAACATTAAGGCACAGAAAAATTTATCCTTATTGAGGATAAAAGAAACAAATTCCATCTAATTTTATAATATAAATACATATCATTTCTTTTAACCGAGAATTAAAGAAAATTAACCATATTATAAGATCATTAAGAAATGAATGCATCTTTAAAAAATTTGTGAATAGCTCTTGAATTCATGCAATTTAAAAGAAGTAATACATTTAATCAGGATTGCATAAAAACGCTTTTAAATTATTTATCAAAAAAGCAGTTTTTGAGATAGTTAAGCTATTGATTTAAATTGAAGCAAGCTCAATTATTTATAAGCATATTATAAAATTGTTGAAATTATTGTATGTAGTAAGGATATCTTCTTGCACGCTATAATACTCAGATTTGGACTTTTTTGAATAATTTCATACGCGAAGTTCTTTATCAAATATTATTATATAATATATCATTTCAGAAAAATCGTCTTGCCGATTTAAACTAATCATAAAGTGAATGTTTTGTCTTTTTCCTTTTATTTTTTCTTCGGTACTATTTTCAGAATACTGAATTTCTAAAGCAATATCGCTAAAGATTTGAAATTTAATTATTTAGAACAACAGTTAATTTTTATGATTTTGAAAATTTTATCAAAAGAGCAAAAATTATAGTTAAAAAATTCTTCTTTATTGCTAGTAAAAATTATGTATGGATTTTTGTCATCGCCGATGGCACTCAGACATTTGATGGTGAACTTCTCCTTGTTTGCTGCCGCTCGAAGAAGGCGATTTGAAGGCCGTTAGCAAATTCTTCGAGAAATTGTCGGATTGACTTATCAACGCATTTTCTGCCGCAATAATCTGTGAGGTAAATAAAACGTTACCTGATTTCACGGATATTTTAAACCAATAATAATAAAGTGACACACTCCCAATTATAAATGAAACAAAAAAATCAGCCACTGTATGGTTAAAAAACGTTAGCAATTTTTCTTTTTAAATTTTCATTCTTATTTTTATTTTTACAGAATGCTGCTTAAATTTAGTATGCGATTTTCCCATTTTATGCAAATTTATATTAACGATTTTTCGTAGCCCTACATAGTGAAATAGTTAAGAAATGTAAATAACTAAGATTATGATAACAGTGACATATTTTAATACAAAATCAGGATTTCCTTGGCTTCATTATTCTTAGATCTTCGTCGAAATCTCTGTTAGCAGAAGAATCTAATCGACAGATTGAGTAAAGAAACTCCACGTCCAGCTTCTTCCAAAACAAATGACGCAATTGTTCTCAGACATACGTACCTTGTTGTAAGGATTGCCGAGTAGGGCCTTTTGCAGCAGTTTCGATGCGTCGTCTTCAGGAGTTTTTGAGAAAAGCGTGAGGGTGGTCTGAGTCTTGAAGAGGGGTGGGCGCTCAGGAAGAGCAGCCGATTCAGAATTTCGTTCTGTTCAAATGAAATAGGAAAATGATGAATGGAAAAAATACATAAAGAAAAAACATTTATTTTATAAATTATTTATGGATGAAAGAAATATTGCATGTTTTCGTTTTACTCTTCAGCTGGTTCCACTTACTGATAACTAAGATTTGATTAGACTTATAGTTATTAAAATAAATTGCCACAAAAATGTTTATGTAATAAGTTTGGTTTTTGTTTCATATTCAGAGTTGTAATGTGACCTTCGAAGGAGTCGGTTTCGGTTTGTTTGTCACTCAACGGTCATTTTTTGCACACGAGGGCTAATTACACCGGGACTTACGGCTTAAAGTGGATTCCGAACCACTACAAACATCCATGCCCAAGGTGGGATTCGAACCCACGAACTGTTGAACCGAAGGCAAGAGCGCTAACCATTCAGCTGCCAGCTCGGCCTTCGAAGGAGTCGGTTTACTACCAGCATCGTTCAGCAGTATGGGATGGATGCCTCATTTTTTTACTTCTGCGTGCACGTCTGTTGCGGTGGTTTCTTAGAAATTTTTGGGTTATATTTTTAGAGAGTTGAAACTTATTTATAAATAACAGAACATCGTGTATAAGCACTCCTTCATTTATTTCACAAGCACACATATAAACACAAAAGTTAAGGGTAAAGCAAAACGAAATTTCAACTCATGATTGAGTTTCTGTCACTGCCGACATCATCGACACTTGCCACTTTTCTCTCCGTTCTGTTGTTGTTGTTGCAAAATGCCCCCAAAGGCCAGCAGCGCTAGACCTGGCATTGTACACTCTACATTAATCCAAAACCAGAAGAGGGTCGTCAACCAAGTCCTGCCTGGAGAGCCCTAGGCGCTCTAGGATGTGAAGCCTGCTCGATAGAGCAGTTGGTACAGGTTTCAAAGGTTCGGGAACCCTCAGAAAATTTTAGGGTCTTGAGATGTCCACTTCGAAATCGAGCGAGAATAGTTTGTTCTTGACGACTTAAGTCGTTAGTCAGGGAGCTTCCGGGACGGGAACTTTCATAGTAGTTTCTTTCATAGGGAGATTACTACTATAGTAGCAGTCTCTCCTTTCTTTCACTTGCTACCTCACGGTTACAGTGACCCTGTTTACTACTCAAAGACTGTTTTTGATAAACTCTTGAATACGAGGTACGTGCTCCATGAAAAAGTTCCTCAACAACATACTTTCCCCATCGAAATGATTCAGAGTCGATTTTGCCGCCATATGCACACAATTTTGGATCATAATGAATGGTTTTCTAAAGGAATGCACAAAAATGTTGTTGTTGTTGTCGTGTGCCAGCTAGGCTGGCAATATGGAGTGCGCTGCTCCACTTTTTCAACTGAACCCTATTTTGGTGTGGAGTCCGACTTCCTCAGTACACACATGCCATAGGGACTCGTTTATAGGGTAGGCAAACATCTACATCTCATTCATACAAGGAAAGAGCAAAGACAGGATAGATAGAGAGCGAAAGTACATCCATGCCCGAACTAGGATTCGAACCCAAGACCTCTCTATCCGTAGTCAGGCACTCTGACCACTAGACAGGGCGGGTGGCACTGCACAAACAATAACATTTGTAATTCTTTAATGAGAGGACTCAAGTCATTTCAAATTAAAGTTCTGTTTTGAAAAATAGGCAAAATGCTTATAATATTTGTGAACGAATTTTCTGCTTTTAGTTTAATCGTTTAAAAGCTAAGTTTTCCAAGATGTCTACAATGGTCGGTGGTCCAAAAACAACTTTGGTAATTGGTAATGCAGAACATGTGATAGCGCTTTGACATGCAATTTACTCAAACCTAAATGCATGCCCTTTTTGGGCTGTGTCGAATTATGGTCACGATGTCTTACAGCAAAGTTGCGAAAAACATGTAGATATGCTGAAAATCAAATCATTTAGGCTTTTAAGAGAAAAGCAAATATAAAGACCAAATAAGTCAAATTTATTTTTAAAGTTTAAGGAATTGCCCTAAGAGCACACGAGTTGAAGCAGAACTTAACTTCTGACGGCTAGAAGTGTGACATTTCTCCTGTAAAGAGACAGGACATTCATCAGATTGTTTACAGCTTCTGCTGAAGATAGCATTGCTAACAGTCTCGGAATATAAGAAAACTTGGCAAATATTTCCAAGCACACACCAAAAACAATTTTTTTAAAAATTGGCGAAATAATTTATTAGCGAGACAAGTAACTTGCTTATTTTTCAACCATTCATCGTGATGAAAGTTGCTGTTCTGATGTTCTGTAAACTTTTAGATAAAACTTAAATGTCATCTCAGAATGCCTATACACTATACATTTTCAAAGAATATTATCATCATTTGCAAGTTGCAAAGAATGATTTAAAGTACGTTTTATGCAATCAGTTGCTCATCATTGAAAGAATTGAATGAAAAATTATACTAATTTTTTAAAACAATGTATAGAACGCATTTAATTAAAAATATACTATATATACAAATCTTGGTACTTTTCCATTTCGCCGGCGCAAATCTTGCCAAGCGAAAATTAAGTCGCTAATTGGCGACAACAAACACAGTATACACATAAAAATTTTTTAAATAATGTTGTTTTACATAAAAAATTTTTTATTTATTTATTTAATTGTTGTTCTCGTGTTCACGCTATGCGTGGAATGATGGGTGCCAGAGCCTCAATTTATTTACTTATTATATTAGATTACAATTTATCGGGTGATGCATATTTCAAAATCTTATTTAAATATTTTTTTATGTGAATTTGTTACGATTATTACTTTCTAAGATATATTTTTAAAATCCGATTTTTTTCTGAAGAGATTTTATGAAATTATTGAATTTGTAGATATAGCAACATAGCATAAAGTTATGAATTATGAAATGGAAAAAAAAGGTCGAACAGTAAAAGATTTTTTTCATGTCACATGTTTTGGAAACGAAAAGAAAGTCACATGTGTTGGAAACGTAGCAATAAAAGGTTACCAGCGGAGATATTCCCTCTAGCGCCGGTTGTATCATTTTTGGCGACTTTATCGCCTGCGCTGGCGAAATGGAAAAGTACCCAAATATTTTTTAGTATAGTTTTACTATAACTTTTAAAAATTGCACTTTTGTGAATATAAATCGTCCCTAAATTTCTTTCTTTCCAATACAATATCTCCATTTTCAAAATTTAGGATACTTATTACAATAACAACTTGAATTATAATAAAAAAAAATAGCAGCATAATTTCGTTTTTTATCACTTATATTCAAATTAAAAGTCAAACATTTTAAATTTATCCACAATGTATGTATTTTAAATTTCTTGGTTACATTTTACAATCTTTTATTGAATAAAAAATTATACTACTTGTTCTACGAATTGATCAAATTTACAAGTTTCTTGTTTTACTTACCGGGTAGTGTCCTTCTGAAATGCTTAGCAGCTTAAAGAAACAAACAACAGTATCAAAAATCGTTCAAACTCCCGTTCAAAATTTAATATTGATTCTAATAATATACACATAAAATACAGCAGCAATCATGCTAA